>PVKA01012424.1:0-57826 GCA_004027165.1 Ctenomys sociabilis
AAAAAAAAACCCACATTCACAGTGATCCTCCTGTTTCCTGCCTCCCTAAGGGTGGGATTACAGGCGCGCGCCACCATGCCCGGACTCCATCGCCGGCTCAGTGCACCCGAAGGCGGGGCCGGCGCGGCATGCAGAACCAGGAATTGAACCCTGGCCGCCGCGCTTACCTAAGCAAGCGCTTAGTCTGCTGAGCTATACCGCTGGCCCTCTGGTTCTCTTATATTTATAGGATGCTGGGCTTTTAAAAGAGAAACAAGAACAAGCTAAAAGTAAATAAGATATTCTACTAAATTTTCTGGGTTTCCACATGTAATTATAACTTATTTATTGCAAATTTATTTATTATTTATTGCAAATTTTCACATAGTCTAAAATGTGTTTTAAAGAAGGGAAAATATTTTTTTAATCAAGAAACTATGAAATTAAAAGACTACTCCCAGTATACATCTAATTTTGGGGTTTGAAATGTTAGACCAGGGCCAGTGGTATAGTTCAGTGGACTAAGTACTTCCTTAGGTAAGCACAGGGATCAGGGTTCAATCCCTGGCACTGCATGCTGTGCCAGCTCTGCCCCCAGGCACACTGAGCCAGTGATGGAGTCCGGGCATGGTGGCACACACGTGTAATCCCAGCACTAGGAAGGCAGAAATCAGGAGGATCACTATGAGTCTGAGTTGCGTAGTGAGACCCTTCACGTGCGCACGCACACACACACACACACACACACACACACACACCTTAAAAAAAGAAATGTTAGACCCTTATTAAGTTATTCTTATCTTCAGACTAAGCATCAGTGCAAAATATGAGAAAAATAATGACCTAAGTGTAAGAAAACAAGTGACCTACAGCTCTAGTGACCTCACAGCAAGCACAGGGCTATAGCTGGGAGCACAGTGTTCTTGAAGAGTAATTTGATGAGGTAGCTAAGGTTGCAGGCCCCAGGGCTAAGTCCTGGACTCAAATTTGGCTCCATCACACAGTATTAAAGAACTTTAATACTATTACAAATAAAGAGGGTGGGGAGATCTACCTATATAGAGGGAAATGTAGATGGAAAGGAAATAACTACTTTCCACCCCCCTATGACATGACTGATTGTGCCAAGATGCATCAGTGAATTCCAAAATGATTGCTGGAGATTAGATATTCACATGTGCCCACAGTCTCAAAGGATCATCCACAGGTTGTTTATCCATTCAAAGGAAAAAAGGTGGCTTAACCGAAAGGTGATCTGGAACGCCCCACTTGTCTGAGGGTTTGGGGCTCACACCAAGCATGAGCAATGCTGGACCAACTGACACTATGCACTTCCTAAATTTATAGAAGTATTTGGTGAAAATACCTAACTTAAATGTAATGGTGAGCAAGTCCCCAGACAGATTCAGATTATGAAACATTCTTCAAGCAAACAGCTCCTCCTCTTCCAAAATGTCAATGAGAGGCAATGAATCATTCTTTAAGAGGACAAAAGAAACATGACAACTAAATGAAGGATGTGATTCTTCCTTAGAGCTTGCTAAGACAAAGCACATGTGCAGAACATACTTCTGGGTTAGTTCCAAACTCAATCTGAAGTAAATTTTGCATTTTTGATTGCTTATACTTTATTATTTATGCTATTGTTAATAATTCAAAATATGCTAAAGGGCATGGGAACAGTGACAGCAGAGAATGCTCTCATTCTTAGTATATTCGTGCTGGCATGTTCATAGGTAACTGATCTAGACAATTCATTTTCAGATGACCCTGGGAAAACGAAGGATTTGCCTATGGAGAAAGAGAGAGCATCACACACTGTTAATACTCCCATCCTCAGATGAAGTGTTCAAACAAGGGAAAAAAGAACCTCCAGCTGGTGAGATAGCTCAGTGGACTAAAGTGCCTGCTTAGGCAAGCTTGGGCAAATGTAGGGACCGCAGTGATCCCTGGCACCACAAGCCATGCCAGCCTCACTTTCAGGGTGGTTTGGGCTGAGCTTGCTACACACACACACACACACACACACACACACACACCAAAAAAAGCTAATAAGAAAAAAAAAAAAAAAGAATCTCCAGCTTGGAATGTGGGAGAATTAACAGGGATGACACATACAGCAAGATAGCCCAGCCACTGTGACGCTAGTTAATGTTGTTCCTAATAATCCCCCACGCTGAAATTCACTTACGCTGTGGACCATTTGGTCCATACCCATGAGCTCTGTGGAGGAGTTGACAGCCCTTAGACTAACTCCTTGCGTACAGGATGCATTCTCTAATTTGTGTTTTTGTTGTGGTGCTGACAAAGTCAAAGACAGTGCTGGCAGATCAAGTTACAGGGGAAGAACTTTCTTTTCTATTTTTGTGCAGGGTCTCACTACACAGCTCAGACTCATAGTGGTCCTCCTGTTTTCTACCTCCCTAGTGCTGCACCACTACAGCCTGACTCCATTGCCAGCTCAGCGCGCCCGGGGGCGGGGCCAATACTGCATGGGTGCCAGGGAACACGTGGCCCCTGCACCTACCTAAGCAACTGCCTAGTCCATTGAGCTACGCCGCCAGCCCTAGAACTTTCATAATTTTTAAAAAGAAAATCAAATATTCCTGCAATGTTTAAATTTATGTAAAGAATGCAGAGACTTAAGAAATGGAATGCTACTGAGCTTTTGTCTTCATCTCCTAATCCGGCTTCACTCATAGAAACCGTCAGCTCCGTCGGGACATACTCTGTCTTTGTGTGCCTCTCTGACTTGCCATTGGCTGTGCCACACTATGGGGCGTGCATGGTCCTCACTCTCCACCCTCCTCCAAGGCCCATCGAAGGGCCCCTACATCTCGGCAGCTTTCCCAGGCAGCTCCCGATAGTAAATCGCAAGATATTTAATTAGCTTCGGGTCAGAAGCAGATTTAACTCAGCCAGTAACCCCAGCCCCCAGTCCACTGCCTGGCATATGATAAATGCTCAAACATCTGTTGAATGAGGTCCCACGAAATATTACAGGAACAATTTTCTAACATTTTTCCCAAATGGAATTCTATACTTCCATAACTAGTTGGCCATCTCATTCACTTACCCCTGCACTCAGGTAACTCAGTCCAATTCCCGTGGGCTGTGCAGGTAACCGTAGCATTACCAAACATGGCATGATGTGGCAGGCACTCAAAGACTGCTGTATCCCGATAGAGGGAGTTGTTCCCCGCTGATGGTTTGTACACCTTGAGTGTTGCAAATTTGGGTACTGCTGGTGGAGAGCAGGTTATGGCTGGAAAAAAAGAAAGAACTATTATTTCAATTGCAACAGGCGAGATTTTAAAATGTAGTCTTTCAAGAAGAAAACAAAAAAGGAGAATGTCCAAAAAACGAACTTCAGAAAATTACAAAATTGGATCCAACAGTAGGGTAAAAACAGTCAATTATCGATGCCAAATAAGGTGATACATAAATTGCATGTTCAAACCAGTTTATAAAAACTATAAAGTCTTCCCACTACAAATTCGCCCTATTTGCAACAATACAGTGACTAGGTTTCCCTAACATCTTTGCTCTAAGTGCTACCTTGGAAGGTCTCTCTAGGGGCAGAATTCGTGGAGGACCTTGCTGAAGAGTCATCCTGAAGGAATAACCGGGAGCAACCCTTAATAGGAAGGAGTCTGTGACGCCTGAGTTCCATTGCTAGCTCAGTGTGATATCTGTTAAGTACCTCCTGCTTTTGAACTCTCTGTATGTGAGCCTCATCTATGTAGCATCTGTCACCCAGAGACATGGGCAGAGCCCATCACTGAGCCCTGACCAACATGGAGGGTCAACGAGTCCAGGGAAGGCTGTACTATAAAGGATGGCGCAGTCCCAAATGTGACCTAACTTGAACTCTCTTGTTCCTTGCTTCTCAAAGTAGGATCCATGGTCCAGCAGCTGAGTGTTGCCACAAAGGACCTTGTTACAAATGCAGAAACTCAGATGGCACCCAAGATGCAGGACTCAGAGTCTACGCTTCAACAGGATGCCTAGGTGATTCATGCATCCATTAATGGATGAAAAGCGCTTATTTGGAGTGGATTGAAGCTAAGGTGGCCTTTCTATCTGCAACTAAAAGGAAAAGGTTTATATATAATTGCTATAAATTTGCTTAGAAGGGAAGCTACAGGAACCATGGTGATTCCTCCTGCAGAGTGTAGAACTCAGTTTATCCTTAAAAATCTTTTTTGTCATTTGGTTTTTGTTGAACTGGGATTTATTTGGAATTGCATTATTTCCACTTGCTTTTTCTAGGACAGAGCTTGTGGAAAATCTAAAGAAACATAACTCTTATTCTGATGTGTGGGCATTCTGGCCAAAATTGGACTTATATGAACCACAAGTCAGAATGTAGAAAAATACCCTCCCTTTAGAAGTGAAGACCAAACTGCAAAAACAAAAATAACATTTACGGTAAGCCCAAAATCTACCCAATCACCTTACACCTAGGAGCTTATTTCAGCAAACTAAAGTGCCCGCATAGGCAGAGAGCAGCAGCTGGGGTTTGATCCCTGGAGTGCCAGGCCAGCCCTACCCCTGGCACCTGCTGAGTGGGCAGTTGAGACTGGGCGTGGTGGCACACACCTGTAATCCCAGTGCTTGAGAGGCTGAAAACAGGAGAATCACTGAGTCTGATCTACATAGTGAGACTCTGTACACCCTGTACTAAATACATTAAAAAAAGAAAAAGAAACATTCAACATCTCCACATCTAAGAGCCTACTGAGATTCCTTCAAGCATTTCTGGTGCCTTGATCTGGTTGTGTTCACCTGAACAGTCAGGTGCAGTTTGGTTGATTTTTTATGTTACATTGTTTGGCTCACTCCACTGGGGCAGAGGTGTCACCTCTGACCTCATAACCTCAGTACTGAGAGCATATTTTAGATTCTCAATTCACATTTATCAGAGAAATTAATTAATTAATTAATGAAGATCCAAAGTGTAAGAAAAAGGTTTGATCTCTCTGCTTGCAGGCCTTCTAATTAAAGGTGGCAGCCACTGGGCAATCAGTGCCACAGATATCCAAGGCAATGTAGGAGCTTTGAAGTGAGCAAACCCAACAAATACTGGTGAAAGATACAAAGTGCATTTAGAAGTGAAATGCTTCCTTCTGTCATTCCAGTGTGGGTTGTTCCATTCTCCAAAGCAGGGGATGATCACTCCTCAGAATTGTGGTCAACCTCTTTACTGAGTAAGGACTGAGGGTTTCCTGGTATGGGTGACTGTCAGGACTAAAAACTAGAAAAGTTCTGGGTGATCCAACTGGCTGTGACACCCATGAAAGGAACCAATAGACTCACGAGCACAGACAGGGAGATCTGGGCTCCATCTCCCTTCCTCGGTGCACTTAGCTGAATTAGTTCCATTCAGATGATACCTGCAAAAGGAAAATTTAATCTGTCAAGGTGCAAAATAAACTATGGTTAGCATCACATATATACAGGGATTGAACCCGTGGGTTTGTGCATGCTCAGCATGAGCACTTCCCCTGAGCCCAGCCCCTTCCCCTCTGGCCTTAAACTTCTGAGTGCAAGCATCCTTCTGCCTCAGCTTCCCCATAGCAGGAATCCACCACACCAAGCAGTACTGCTGGCTACTGTCACACCTTAGGGATCTGTTTTTCTGAGTATTTTCATCGTCTTCTTAGGGCCAAGAGGGTGCCCCAGTCAACACTGCAAGTTTCCACTTGAGGTTACCCTAGCTGATGGATGTAGAAGCTGTACCCCTAAATCCCTCATTCTCAACCAGTTAGCCAGGCTAGCTGCATCTTATGTACAGCAAAGACTCATCTCTCTTTCAGGGTGACAAAAGTGAATCAAATAGGATTATCTCTCCTGTTCACTACGTTAGTGCCTACTGACACAGATGTGTAAAAAAAAATGGCATTTATCCCCAATTAAAATGTAACACACACACGCACACACACACACACACACACACAAATGTAATTTGTCATTGAGGTCAATTTTTTAAAGGTCATTTGTCATCAGATCCATCAATACACTGATGTTTCTGAAGAACTGATTTTCTCTCTCATATATTGTACTTCTTAGTCTCCAGTCCCAAACAAGATCCTTACTAAAGCTGTGTCCCAGTGTACAGCCAAGGTGCTGTGACAGTGCTTCAGTGGGTCCTTTCTCCTTAGACAGATGAGCTATATGACCAACCAAAACGCTTTCTTCCTGGGCATGTTGGGCTGCATTAAGCAAAGGTTCAGGGAGCTGTGCTGTACATCACCACACTTACGCATCTCTGTAGAACTCCAGAGACCTCCAGGTTAGTTAACCTATAAGCCTCATAATTAAAACACAGGCTTTAGTCTTAATGTATTTAACCTGACCTCAAGATGTCACCCTGAGATTAAAAAAGAATTCTAATTCAGTTTCAATCATTTTCAGGGTACCTTCTCAGATAAGTAAGCAATCAGGAGCAGAAAACTTAGATGAAATGCAGATTTCAGGTCACATTAACTGTTACATCCTCCACTCCTTGCCCTACATCTAAGATCACTGTAGAGTCCATGGAAAGAAGGACTAAAATTGATTTGTATTTAGCGAGACTAATGTAAGATGAGAAAAAAAAACAAACAAGTCTTAGTTGAAGGACACAAAAATACATGGTCTGGCAGCTCCTCCATCTCAGGAAATGCTTACCCTGGGTTACAAGTAAAGCTGATTGTGTTGGGATATTCAAAAGTTGTATAGCGTACAGCTCCGTTCTCTAAGATGCCAGCAAACGGACACACTCTGGCTGTGATGCAAAGAAAAAAATAAGTAAGTTTCTGTTTGTAGAATCTCTCCTTAAAATAAAAATATATGAGCTCATCTCTGTACATGACCCAATAACCTTACCAGAAATTATTCTCAGAAAGGAATTTAACATAAGACAAATGATACATGTATGCACCAATATTCTGGTTCTGCTAATAACAGTTTAATCCAGATATTCCTTCTCAGGGGATTGCATTTTAAGTAGTCAACAGTTGAACAACCAGGCAACCAATAATATGAATTATGAAGATTACAAAGATAGTAATTTTATACATTGCTGAAAATACAAAATTATGCATACTTGGTGCAATGATGCAAAAATATGCACAGGGAAAATAATTTGAAAATAATATTTTCATATTTCAGAGATATTATGATTTAAAACAAAATTTCCCATAATGATGCTTCAGTGATATTTTAATTAATTATACTTAAGGGCTTGGATTAGGGTTCAGTGGTAGAGCACATGCCTGGTGTATGTGAGGCCCTGAATTTATGCCTTAGTATAGTAATAGTTTAGATTTTCTTGATAAAAAAGCATACTAGGGCTGAAAGTACAGCTCAGCAGCACAGCAGCTGCCTGGTGAGCACAACGCTGTGAGTCCAATTCCTGGTAGCAAGAACAAAAACACAAAAAAGCACATGAGAATCACTTGCATGGATACAAGTAATTACAACAATGGCCATGTGTGTGCCCAAAGTATCTAGAATTCACATAGCTCCATATAGCTATGTTACTGCTTAACTTCTACATACAATTGCCATAAACACAATAGTTGATTGCTTAGCATTTGCATTTACAAAGTAAGGCAATGTTTCAGTAATAAATAAAATTAGCCATTTACAGTAAAATAGTAGTGACTTCAATCCCTGGTACCACCAAAAAAAAAAAAAAAGTATTGAGATACATAATTTATATTATTAAATTTATATTATTGATATTTTTACTGCAAATATTTAACATGTATGCAATTTAGATGAACGTTATATTCATTTTTTCAGTAACTATTAAATCTACTTTCATTTGGAAGCAAAGTCTGAAGACATGATAATCCTGTTTTGTTTGTTCAAGTGTTTCTCTGGTGTCAGTTTTATATTTTGGAATCTTTATACCTTTTAACTTCGTTATTATTTTTTAACTTTATTTTATTTTTTATGTATTTAGTACAGGTCTACAGAGTGCTCAGAGTCTTACCACACAGATTGGATTTACAATCTGTGATTCTTCTGTTTTCAGCCTCCCAAGCTCTGGGATTACAGGCACGCACCACCATGCCCAGTCTCAATTGCCATCTCAGTGCACCTCACCAGTGGGGCCCACAGAGCCACCATGGCAGGTCAGGGATTGAACCCTGGCCACTACCCTCTGCCTAAGCAGGCCCTTCAGTCGACTGAGCTATGTGGAGGGCCCTAATATTTTTATTTTTTAATTTTATTTAACTTTAACTTCTATATTATTTTCTTCTCTGATTAATCCAGATCTCCTTTTGCAGCCTTCCTTAGCTTGGCTGTCTCTTCTCTAAACAGACCCATTGTGTTTATTACCTCGTCCCATGGAGAACCTTCTACACCCTTGCCTCTCTGCAGTCCTCCACTGGACAGCCCTAGCCCTCTGTGCCACGGAGCGTGCCAGGGTATGATACCCCCTCGAAGTGCTCAGAGCCCAGAAGAGGAGAGAACAGGAGCAAAGGCACTGCCTCGCCACTTACGTGTGCATTTCAGAGTGTTGATGGGCCACATTCCTGTGAGAGGACAGGTGAACCGCCTCATCCCTCCGCGGGACACATAGCCGGGGCTGCAGTAGTACGTGATTTGATCTCCGGGCTCATAGTATGTTTTTAGTGGAGTAACAGTGGAAAATGGCACATGTTCTGGCTGGGGACAAGCTGAAATGGAGCACAAAGCAGAGAGTGAAGAATCTCCTGTCAGGATTTTTTTTAATTATTATTATTTCTTTTTTTAAATTTTTATTCTAAATAATGAGAAATAAAAGATAAAATAGCAATCGAAAAGTTTCAAAACAGGTTAGTAGGACAGTTACAATAATTAATACATTGCATATTGTTGTCTTCACAGTAGTTATTCAGAGGATAAGATGTACTAATATTATTTAGACAAGATATCTTGTCTAATCTATTCACAATTTTAAATCCATTTAGCTCTCAAATGAAACATATTTATCTCTACCAATGATAAGTATAACAAATCAAAATCCACACAAAATACTTCATATACAAGGTCTTGCCTAATCCCCTCATTTGAAGTAGGATCTATTATCCCGGTATAACAGTCAATACACTGAGGCTTAGGTTGGCTACATATCTTATAAGAGCTTCAGGTACCACGAATTCAGAAATGAGCATTAATTCAATCCATCCAGTATCTCCTTGAGTTTAAAGTTATCACTGTTGATTTCTAATATATAGGAGGGGCTTGGCTATAATAATTATTTTTCAAAAGCAAAAGGGACTTACTCCGTCCTGCAATAGCAACATGGCAGAGAAAACCTGAGAGCAAGATGAGCCCCGGAGTAATCATTGTGGGTGATGTGCGCTGGCCCTGCGAGGGTGGGTCTCCTCCGCTCCAAGGAGGGTTGCAAATATGCATGCGCTTAAACATTAAGCCACTTTTTGAGTGACTTTTATCTCTGTAAACAGAAGATAAAGTGTCATGATTTGAAAGGAACTTTGAGACGTACATTCTTTAATCATTTACTCCACCCCTGTGAGCCCGTTGTGAAATCTGAGGTGGGTGGTTTCTCCTTTTCATTCTCTTGGGTGCCTGACATGCTTCTTCACAGTGCAAAACCTCCGTCACTGCATCCCACGGAAGGCTGCTGACTGCTGGGCGGCTGACTCCTCACTCTGCACCTTGCGTTATGTGTGTTGCTGTGCCTGGATCGCCAGAGGCCTGAAGCCTGCATTTCCCCTACATCCTTATTCTATAAACTCAGGACAATCACTTACTCTCTGTGCCTTCCTTGCTGTAGTTCCAAAATGGTGCCCAAATTTCAAAATATAAAATTCTAAAGAACATCTTTAAGAAGGTATCACCTTATTGCCCTAAACATTATGGGACTTCTTTTATCACAAATTCTTCCCATTTCTCTTTCATCCTCACTTAACAGCAAGATGTTCCTGGTAGTGCCAGTTTGACCTTGGAGGTGAACTTGTGTCCTCAGTAGTCTCTCGTGTCAAGTGAACACAAACCCTTGCTCACCCATGCATCCTACATCTTACATCTGTACACACAGATTCCTAGGTCTGTTGTTTTTTTGTATTTCTTAGGGAAGAGTCTCCAGGATGTTCAGGGTCTCACAACTAGATCAGACTCATAGTGATCATCCTGTTTACAGCCTCCCAAGAGCGGGGATTACAGGCACATGCTGCCATGCCCAGTCTCAATTGCCTTCTCAGCATGCCCAGAGGATTGAACCCTTGACCCCTGTGCCTGCTTGCAGGTGCTTTAATCTGCGGAGCCATTTGGCCAGCCCTCCTAAGTCTGTTCTAGGAATTGGAAACTTGATATGGGACTCAGAGAAGAAAAGAAATTGAGTAGGAAGAGAAAGAAAGGGCCAACAGGAATAATGTCACTCGGGAGGACCTGAGAGGGACATTCAGGGGTCCACAGTTGTCTGTCTAAAGCATCACTTCTCTCTAAGAGACTGAACTTACAAATAGATAAGGCTGAGCCATACAGGAAAATAGCAAAACCACAGAATTCAAAATTTTAGTAGCAACTGATCTAGAAAGCCAAATCACAAGCTCTGCTACAATTGATCCAACTGCAGAAAGCCAAATATGTTTCTAACCAATCACAAAGGATGTCCCACATTTATGAAACCGTCTTCATCTTTCCCATCCCCCACTGACAATCAGAGCATATGTGAGTCCTTTTTTTTTTTTTTTTTTTTTTCTATTATACTGTTTTCTCTGTCTTGCTATGAGTTCCTGCCAAACTCAAGTGATGTGAGCTGACTGCCTTGCGATAGCAGGTCCTGAATGAATAACTTCTGCTTGTTCTTATTTGGGTGGTCTTGGTCTATATCCACAGGTCTTAAAGTTCCCTGAGACACAACATTTGAGAAATGTTCATGTCAGGCAGTGATTTTTTTAAAAAATCTTCTTTAAAAAAAAAAAATGTTTATTTGGTAGAGTCTTGCTATGTAGGTCAGACTCGAAGGGATCCTCCTGTCTCAGCTTTCCACCTCCCCAGCACTGAGATTACAGGCCACCATGTCCAATTTCAGTGGCCTGCGAAGGGCAGGGATGGCATGGTCTCCAGTACCAGGGATCAAACCCAGGTTCTTGTGCTTGCCAAGCAGACACTTAGACCACCAAATTATCCCCCCAGTCCCAGGCAGTGATTCTTGAACCATACTTCTAGTGAACATTGTGTTTGATGATAAGAAGAAAAGTCTACTGAAGCAAGACAAAATAGCAGTGGTCTTTCTCAACTGTCCTTCTAACAAGAAAGATTCTTACTGGCTGGATAACTCCAAGGTTCTACTTTATTGTGAAGGATTTTCTCCATGGGTGGAGAAGAGAGAAAACAAATAAGGTCAAAGGAGACCAACTCATTTTGCATAATGGTGACCTAAGGCTGAAGGCAGAGGAGGCTGGGGCTCAGGAAAAGAAAATTTGAAAGAGGCCGAAAATAGAAAAGAGAGTATTTCTTTCAGAAGCTATAGGCAGAGTGATCAATATTAATACGAGCTGTGATGACAAGAAAGTTATTTAATGATGTTCACTAATACTTATAATCCCTTGCATGAGGGAATTTTATGGAAAGGAAAACTCTCTATCTTCTTTGAAGTTTTACTTGGGTACTTGCAATCATCAAAACTCATCCAACTATAACTATTAAGTCAAAGTATAGGTCTATTTAAGACCTATACTTTAACTTAATTATAGCTCAATTGAAAAACAATGCCCTTATTCCTTCCACAGTGATAGAAATACACAGATGAACACATAGATGGAGTGATAAAGTTTTCCCTTATAATAAGCTGCCAACTAATGAAGATAATTGGGAGAATGAAATTACTAATGGGATTTTTTAAAAAAAATCATAGGAATACTTAACTGTGGCAAGAAATATCAATACATGGTAAAACTTGAGGGTACAGGTAGAATGAGAAATAAGATGCCCTTCGAGCCCTAAAAGGGTCTCCACATAAAAGAATATTTATTGAAAAGGGAAAGAAGAGAAATTTTATTAGGGGAGAACCTGACAGACACCACTTGAATCAAGTAATCAAGATTAATATCTTCAGTAATGGGACACAGGCATTGTGCACCCTGCCACAGGATACAATGAGAAGAACACAATGCAACTTAGCATTATTCCTATTAAAGACATAATAATCTGAGTCATATTTTTAAAAAACCGTACAAACACAAGGTGAAGGATCCTCTGCAAAATGATTGCACTACAATCTTTCAAAAGGCAAAGACCCTGAAATGGAAAGAAAAGACTGAGGGAATTTCAGGAGACATAGTAAGTAGTGACCAATGAGACCCTTTTCCTACAAGGGCCTATGAGAATATCTGGTAAAATCTGCATAGGGATTCCCAGGTTAAGAGTGTATGAAGATGAGCATGATGATGCATGCCTGTAATCCCGGCACTCTGGAAGCTTGCAGACTCAAGTCCAGCCTGGAACTTAGCAAGACCATAGCATAAAATTTAAAAACTAAAAAAAAGTTTTATTCCTGCAACTTTTTTCTCTAAGGTTGAAATGAAAATGAATTTAAAATACAACTAAAACAGGAAAAGAAATGTGCTTTTTATGGTTTACTTGAGACTACTTGTGGGGCTGAGGATAGAGCTCAGTGGAACAGCTGGAAAGTATGAGGTCATAAGTTTGATTCCTGCCCCCCCCCAAAAAAAGATTGAGAGTACTTTCAATGGGATACTGTTGGGGACTTGGGTGGTGTTGCTTAAGTGTTAGAGATGGAACTTAGGACCTCATGTATTCCTAAGCACAAGCACTGTCACTGAGTGCACCCTGTTCCCAAGAAACTATTTTTAAACCACATCTCAGCTTGGTTTTGCATCCCCCTAAAGATCAATGCACATGTAGGTAGAATATTCTCAATTTTAAGTTTTTTCTCCTCTCCTTTCTCTCTCAACTTTGACATCTGGATCCTATTTGCGAGCTACTAAACTTTGGAAGATGATGCAAAATAACAGGGACAGAAAATGAAGAAATAACTTAATCAAACAGTCTAAAAGGAAATTACATGTTCTTGCAGTTGTTATTTTTATTCTCTAGCTAATGAACGTTTCCCTTGATTCTACAGTTAAATGTAAAGATGATGGAAGACATATTGCACAATTAACAAATCAGGTATTAATCCTGAGTGTTTTGCCTGTTGAACATGTCTGAGAGCTCTTCCAAAAATCCACAGGGGTCTAGGGAAATGTCTTTTGGAGAGATGTGATGAAGCTGACCATGCTATTATTCCCATCTTCCTGTTGGTGATACACTGCTCTGCACAACTTTAGCACTATGTAGTTGATCTGTTGACTGACCTATCTTCTATTCCATATTCGTTAGTGCATGTCTTAGTTACTCTTCTCTTGTTGCTGGAACAAATCCCCAACACCCAAAATGAAGGAAGGAAAGGTTTATTTAGCTCAAGGTTACTGGAGGTTTCTGTCCATATTCAGCTGGCTCCAAAGCAGAGGGGCACAAGGCAGAGAACAACCTTTCATGGTAGAGGTTAAGAGCAAGAGCACAAGGGAGAGAGAGCAGCAGCTCAAGCCTCTGGCTTCTCTTCCCTCCTTACATTGAAATGCAAATTATCTGCCCCAGGGCAGGTGCAGCATCCACACCCACAGTCATCAATCACAAACCCCAGAAGCTGCCCCAAGACCGCAGGAGGCTTTGGGGGGACACCTGTACACAAACCATAACAGTGCATACTTCAAGAACTAACCTAGGATAACGACAGAGAAACTGACTGGTAATTGATGTTAAATGACATTAAAAGACACGGCTAGGGCTGGGGAGATACCTCAGCAGCACAAGCACCTGCCTGGCAAGTGTAAGGTCCTGAGTTCAATCCCCAGTCCTGCAAGCTGTGCTGGCCATGGCACACTGTGTTGGCCCTGGAACTGATCGTGGTGGGACAGGCATATAATCCCAGTGCTGGAGTGGCTGAAACAGGAGGACCACTATGAGGCCAAACTGCGTAGCAAGACCCTGACTCAAAGAAATAATAAAATAGAAATTAAAAATGCAGCTAGATTTACTGTGGGAAATTAATTTGGCAGGGCAAATAGAAAAAACGTTCAGAAAAATAATCCAAGTAATTTTGACAACCATGTGGTTGTTTTATGTTCTTGGGGTTTGTACTCACCAGTAAAGATTAGCAGTCTTTAATTTAATGTTACACCTATAATGTTACATTTGAATAATATAAATAAAAATACATAGACATTTAGACACTCAGATTGAAGAACATCAGGGACAATTTTTCCCCAAAAATTATAAAGCCTTGTGCTTGGAATTCTTAATAACTTAATCCTTTCCTACACTTCTTCATAAATTAAATTATAGAAACCTGGGTTCAGAGTCCAAAGTTTTGTATTCCAAAAGTGACATTACTTAACATGTTTGACATCTTCCTTATTTACTTTACAAGCAGAGACTTTGACCATATCATTCAACATTTAGCAACAGCTTAGAGTTTTTGAACAATACTTCTAATGCTGTCTTTTTCTGGAATGGAATTCTCACCAGTGTTCACCAAGAAGGCTTCAGTGGAAAGTCGCAGGTGCCTGTGCTCCCACAATAATAAAACCAACAGGTCAGGAGCTAGGTACACATTTGCACGGCAGATAAGGAAACATCTTCCAGGGTTAGTGGGGGTGGCTAACCATGACTAGAAATGGATAGTCACCCTAGGTCAGTCTGAAACATCTTTGTGTAGATGTAAGATTGTTTCTCTATAAACAGTTTTTAATTTGAAGAAGCTAATATATATAATGCATTTTCCATCTTTGTCTAGGGCAGTTTCTTCTTTTTTTTTTATTATTTTCTTTTCTTTTTTTTTTTCTGTACTGGGAATTGAACTCAGGAACTTGCACTTGCCAGGCAGGTGCTTATGCCGCTGAGCAAGAGTAGTTATTCTTAACCTTGGATGCTCATTGAAATCTCTCAATTCTTTTTTAAAGATCAGATCTGGGGCACTAGCCTAGAGCAACTGAAACAATTTCTGAGAGTAGGGACTTCCCCTCCCCTAGGCAATTATCAGTGCATTAAGTGCCACGATTCACTGATCCAGCTTGTTAATGTTTGCCTAGAAAGTTCAACTCATAGGGTATCACTACATAAATTTCTCTCTTAAAAAATGAGATTACTTTCTATATTATCTGTATTCTGCAATTCCTGGTCTCTTCTGAATTACCTCCAAGGTTTCATCAATGCCTATATTTATTTACACACACTTAAACCCTTACTTTGTGGTTAATATGCAGAAATTGCAGAAATAAACAAGACTTGGTCATTGCCTATATGGAATTCATGCTTTATAGAAACCTATGGTACAATGTTACGAATAAAATAATAGAACCAAGCATAAGATACCTGTGTTTCCTAGTTTGTGGAGATGTAAGGTTAAGGATGATAGGACAAATAGTTGCCAAAGCAAGAGAGCAGAAACAGCATGATACACTCCCACAGCTACAAACAGCTGAATGTTGTTGGTGAAAAATATTGCAGGTAAGAACAGCAGGAAGTGAGGCAGAGGGTAGAAACCTGATGAAGAAGCTTTCACATGTTGAAGTTGGAATTCATCTTGAGAGTAGTGGGAGGGAAGTACTAGGTCAGATTTTATTTTGAAAGAATATTGGCTGCAGTATAAACCACATTGTGAGTGCAAACATAATGCTTGGGAAAAAACACAGATTAGAAGAAGCAAAGCCATGCTACGTCACTGTGTGAATTCACCTTCTGTGAATCACCATGAAAACTCTTCTTCCATACCACTTTCTAAATCAGTGCTGTCTTCAGAAGATGCAGAAACAACTCCAAGTACATCCTATCTTTGACAAAGGGGCCAAACATGTTCACTGGAAGAAACATAGCTTCTTTGATAAATAGTGCCAGAAACACTGGCTTTCCACAGCTGAAGACTAAACCTGAAACCATGTATATCACTATGCACTAAAGCCAACATGGATCAAAGATCTAAATATTAAAACAAAAACACTAAATCTCTGGAAGAGAAAGTAGGTAGAAGTCTGGAAGACATAGGCATAGGCAGAGAGTTCATAAACATAAACCAAACTGCACAGGAAATACTTCAAAGAATCAACAACTGGGATCTCATCTTATTGAAAAGTTTTTGCATGTCAAAAGAAATCAGCAACAGAGTGAAAAACAACATGAATTGAGAAAAAAAAATTAGCTGACCATTCCTCAGACAAAAGACTTCCATCTAGAACATATAAATAATTTTTAAAAAATCAGATTCCCAAAATTCAAAGACCCAACCCAAAAATGGGCATCAGAGATGTATGCACACTCCTCAGATGAAGAAATACAAATGGCAAGTAAATACGTGAAAAAATGTTAAACATCACTGTTCATTTCAGAAATACAAATTAAAACACACTGAGCTTCAATCTCACCCCAGAAAGAATGGCTATTACCAAGAAGTCAACCAACAACAAATGTCAGTGGTGCTGTGGGGAACAGGAACCCATTTCACAACGTCTTGGTGTGAGCGCAGACTGGCACAACAACTGTGGAGATCAGAGTGTAGATTCCCCAAAATCTAGGGTGAGAGATCCCATTCAACCCAGCTATTCCTCTTTGGAGTATCTTTTCAGAAGAACTGAAAACATCAAACCACAACAATATGTATATGTGCACCCAGATTTACAGCAGCACAATTTGTCATAGTTAAATCTTGGAAACAACCCCAATGCTCATCAATTGAGAAATAGATTTTTAAAAATGTGATATTTTCATGCAACATAGTATTACTCAGCCACAAAGATAAACCCAAGGCTTTTATAGGTAATTGGATGCAACTAAAGACCATACTCAAAAGTGAAATAAATCAGACCTACATGTGTAAACTCTAATGTAAGAACCTGAAAAAGCAAAGAAAATCTGAAAGGTAGAATAGGTATTGTGAAAGGAAAAGAAACTTCAAATGGCAAGAACTGAGATGAGAGAAAAGAGAAAAGAAAGAAAGAAGGGGAAATATATACAAGATAGCTAAGATAATTGTATTGATGATTTCCATTGGTTTATTGAAAGGAAAAATAATTTTTACTTTTTAATCAATTTTGCATGCTTAACTCTGGTAAAAAGACAACAGTATGTACTGTAACAATCATTGTTGAATTCCTATCATCTTACTTTATGAAATTCTGTATCATTTTGAATTTTTATTATTTTTATTCTCTTTAAAATAAAAAAGATTAAAAATGATAAAGCTTGGGTGTGATGGTACATGCCTATAATCCGAGCACTCAGGAGGCTGAAGCAGGAGGATCACTAGGAATTTGGTACCAGCCTAGGTGATTGGCAGGAAGAGAATCTGAGATGGGCTCCCATTCCTGCTATGGACCTGGAGGTGCAGGAACTGGCAGGACCAGGACGGGGTCTGAAAAGGACTGAAGCTCCCTCCACTGAAGGGACTCAGGGACTGGTGGTGAGAAACTAACAACACAGTAGAATCCTGGCTACAGCAGTGGACAGGCGGGACCCGTGGTGCAGGGAGCCAGCAGCCAGTGGTAGGTTAGGTGAACCCGCTTTGTGGCTGGGGACAAAGACACACAGAGTAGCAGTGGGCAGGTGGTGCCAGCTTTTTTTTTTTTCTTTCTCTTTTCCTTAGTTTTTCTTCTTTCTTTCTTCTCCCTTTGCTTTTGTGAATGGCTGGGGAGAACTCCAGCCACAAAAAAAAAAAAAAAAAAAAAAAAAAAAAAAAAAAAAAAAAAAAAAAAAAAAAAAAAAAAAAAAAACCCTATTATAATAACCCTAACCCACAGCCAAAGATCAGACCCAATCCCAGTAAAAATCCACCTGCAATCTTGGCTGAAGTACACATTTTGAGTCAGACTTGGATCTACCACAGTACTGTGGACCCAGGGGAATCTTGCTACTTTTATTCTCTGTCTAATGGGTTTTCTTCTTGGTAGTCCACTGGATAGGTGTTTTGGGTTTTGCTGGGTACTTTTACTTTGTTTTTGGTTTTTTCATTCATTCATTTGTTTGTGTTTTTCTTTTCTATCTTTCTCTCTGTTTTGCTGTATTATTTCTCTTTCTGTGTCCTTGTTTAGTTTTTCCATGTCTGTAATTATTACTGTTTCCTGTTTCTTCTTTTCTTTTTCCTCATCTTTTTTCCCTTCTCTTTCCTACCTTCTTTTGCCTCTTATTCATGATATCTAAACTTCCCCTCTGGGCCATTCTGCTTCTCTTTTCTCTTCCATCAAATATCTTGCTGGATTATCTGAGACTTTCATGTGGGTTAACATTGTCTCTTCTCTTTCTGGTTCACTTTAATACTCCTAAGCTTTCTCTTCCAATCCCTCCCTCTTATTCCCTACAATTATCCAAAACTTGGATGATCATCCTATGCCCCACAATTTGCTCCTACTGTATTTAACCAACCCCCTACTCCTCTTAACCCCACCCCCACAGAGTAAATCATTCTACCAAGGAGAAAAATGTTTCATACACATTCTAGATATAAGTAATTATTATATTATGTAAGCATCGAACCTTCTCCTACAGTTAAATATAGCAGGCTAATCGTTAACACAGTTTTCCAGTAGCCAGGCTGTGCTTAGGTCTATTGTTGTTGCTAATTGTTCCATTTGACCAGGGTACCATACCTGTTATAATCAGTTTTTTCTTCCCTGTATGGCAACACTGAGACTGCAAGGAGTCCTAACCATCACCATAGTCCAGTACCAAAGGGATGGGCTTGAAGTCAAACGACAGCAACTCCACATTCTTAATATATTGGGTTCTTGGGAGAGACGGAAAGACCAAGAATCACCTATAACTATAAGACACTCTCAAGAAACAGGAAAACCTTGCCACCAGGGATAAAACTAACTAATACAAGAAATCTACAAGCATCAAGATAGAAAACAAGGTAAAATAAAAAGGAGAAAATTGTCGCGCGCATCCTCACCAGCAAGGAAGACGCGACCACTGGTTGTCTCTGCAATGCTTTATTCTTCCATGGATTGAGTAGTTCTTCTTCCCCTCCTTCTCCTCCGCTCCTCCGCTCCTCCGCTCCTCCACTCCTCTGCTCCGATCAAAAAAGAAAAAAGTCCTTGGTGCTGATAACACCAAGGTCGTCCCCGTACGAGCCACCAGTTGTCCGGCGCAGATCGGCGCAGAAAGAAAGACCCGAGACACCTTGTCTTCCTTTTAGAAGGAAAAGATCTCTTCTTCTTTATTGCGGAAGCACATAAAGCTTATATAGTATAGCTAAGCCAATCATCAGCAGTCACGTATAAATATACAGCCAATCCCGCTCTGTCGTCAGGCAGCCCCCCCAGTCTGTCCAGATCAACAGGCAGGGCCATATCTTACTTCCTGTTATTCCGAACATGTCAAGGCGGAGCCCACAAAAAACGCCAAGCCGTTACCCAGAGCGCCAAGCCGCTGCTTGCACCGCTCCCAACAGAAAATGACAAAAGGTAGAAACAGAATGCAACCCCAAAAGCCTAGCCCACCCAGAACAAGCCTGGAGCACGAAGAGCAAATGACAGTAACCAACCACTGGAAATCTCTGAAACAGTACAAGCGGAAGTGGAAAACACAAATGGGAGAGACCATGGAAAAAATGATATCTAGAACATGAATAGAATGACAATACAAAAAAGAAAGCAGACACAAGCTTTAAAAAATAGAAGAGGTTAAAAAAAATAATTGAAACCATGAATGCCCAACCGAATGCAATCCCAATTAAAATTCCAGCAGTATTCTGATAGAACTGAAGAAGACAATCATAAGATTCATATGTAAACAGAAGAGAGCTAGAATAGCAAAAGCAACCCTGGATTAAGAAAGAGGCATCACAACCCCAAGCCAGTTGTTATAAAGCTCCTATGATGAAAACAGCACAGTACTGGCACAAAAACAGACATAAAGACAAATGGAACAGAATAAAGGATGCAGAAACAGCCCCTTCAACTACTTGTTTTCTGCCAAGCGACCAAAATCTTGGAAAAGGAAAATAACTTATTTAACAAAGTTTCAGGAAAAAGTGGCTTTCCACATGTGGAAGACTGACTTGAACAACATCTGTCACCAAAATAAAAATGAATCAAAGAACTGAGTGCTAAAACAGAAACCCTTAACTTGCTGGAAAATCAAGTGGTAAAACTGTTGAAGCCATAGGCATGGCCAAGGACTTTCTGAGCAGAACAAGGATTGCAGAAGAAACATTCATGAAAATCAAGAAATGAGATGACATTAAATTTCAAAACTTCTATGCAGCTGAAGAAACAACCAACAGAGTGAAAAGACAGCTTATGCGGTGGAAAGCACTTTTCCTGTGACTCCTCAGACAGGGGAATCATAAAAGATGCATACAGAAGTAAAGTAATGAAGACCCCCCAATAAAAGACCCAAGTAAAAATAAGCAAGCAAAATGATAAGACGCTTCACAGAAAAAGAGGTACAACTGGCTAATAAATACATGAAGAGATGTTCAGCATGAGTGGCCATTAGGTAAAGAAATCGGTCTATCACATGCTGGAAAGGCTGTTAGGGGAAAGGAACCCTTCCGTACTGCTAGTGTGAAAGTAAACTAGTTCAACCACTATGGACACCAGGGTGGAGAGTCTTCAAAAGTCTCAGACTAAAAATTCCACTGGACCCCACTATTCCCCTTTTTATCATCGTCCCAAGAGAGTTAAAGACATCATATTACCATAGTACATGTATATCCATATTTATAGGAGAATAGCTCATAATAGCTAAATCTTGGCAGCCTAGATATTCATCAATAGAGGAAATGATAAAGAAAATGTGGGATCACACACCATGGACTACCACTCTACCATAAAGAAAACCTTGATCATCTGTAGGAAAATGGATGTGCCTTAAGACCATAATGTTAGTTGAGGTGGAGCAGACCCATGAGCTTAAATGTTGCCTGGCTACTCTTCTATGAGACACACAAGCTATAAATAAAGAGCAAAATAAAACAGAGATAACAGGAAGTAAGGAGCTAGAACTTTCTCAAAGGAGGAGACCAAGAGATACAAGAAAAGGAGGGAAAGGGAAAGACAAGGGATAAAAAGTGAATTGAGGTGTGTCATGTACATGTACTAGCTACACAGAGGCATGTGAACGTTGTGTATTGCAAACATGTACCAAGAAAGAGAAGAGGATCAAGATATGAAAAGGGGAAAGGGAGGGAAGGGAAAGGGGATGATAAGAAGAATTCAGTTGCACTATGTACATTGACCAACTCCTCTAAGAATGTAATTAAAAAATACACAAAGAAAAGAAAAGAAAGTTCTGCAGCTCCATTGAAATCAATGTGGAAAACATAAGACACACACAAACATAGGACACATACAACTTCTTTGACACACTTGAAATTATTTATTTTCAGAGTTATGTACCTCAAATTCAGGATTATATTAATTTGGCATTTAAAAAATGTATTTAGTACAGTCTATAGGGTCTCACTACACAGAACAGACTCATAGTGATCCTCCTATTTTCAGCCTCCCAAGTGCTGGAATTACAGGCACATACCACCACACCCAGTGTCAGTCTCAATGCACCCGAGGATTGGGGCTGACACAGCATGCCAGGGGTCAAACCCCAGCCCCTGCACCTTCCTAAGTAGGTGAGATATCTGACAGGCTCAAATTTGTCATGTTTTCATCTCATGAGCATTTTTTTAGATAAATATTTGTGCTTCTTTTTTTTTTTTTTTTTTTTTTTTTTTTTGGCAGAACTGGGGATTGAACTCAGGCCCTTGCACTTGCCAGGCAAGCACTTATTCTACTGAGCCATCTCTCTGGCCCTATTTGTGTTTTTACTGCTTAGTCTTTTTTTTTTCTAATGCTTGAAGACTCATCAATCATGTACATGCTCTAGATTTAAACTACTCCTTTACTTTTGGATGTTTATATGCTATCTTTCATACACAAAATAGTTAGGATAGATATACAGCTCCATTCTCTTAATTCAATGAATAGAGAGGTTTGTTATAATAGTGTTTGAGACAGGATACCATGTCTGCATCTTGTACAATAAATAACCACTATGACAACAATATGCAATGTATTAATTCTTAAAAATGTACCAGTAATTGGTTGTGAAACTGTCTCATTGATATTTGTTTCTCAATACAATTATTTAAAAAAGAAAATTTTATAAAATACTTAAAATGCATTATTTCCTTCACAGAAATTACATGGACCAAGCATAAACATATTTAGGGATCCTAATACATATTGCTTAATTACCTTCTCAAAATGTTATTCCAATCAACATTTATTCTTTATAATATGCCTGTGTTCTAAATAAAGCATGACATTAACAGCTAAGATCTCAATTTTTACAATTTTAGTTTTCTTCTACTAGCAAAGGAAATTACACACTCACTGAAAAAAAGTAAAAATGGACTTCATGACAATGGAATTGAAGGCCTTCGAAAATATACAATGAAGCCGGGCGTGGTGGCGCAGGCCTGTAATCCCAGCACTCGGGAGGCTGAGGCAGGAGGATTGTTGTGAGTTCGAGACCAGCCTGAGCTACAAAGTGAGCTCGAGGCCAGCCTGAACTGCATAGTGAGACCCTGTCTCAAAAAGACAAAAAAAAAAAAAAAAGAAAATATACAATGAGTTGCTATCTGTGTAGAATGAGTTCAGGGGTTGTTGCAGTCAGGATTATAAGGGAAACAATTTAATACAGGACACACAATTTATATGATTATTTTATAATATTCACCCAAAGAGGCCAAGGCAAAAGAATATGGAGATCAGTCCACACATTAGAGACCCAAAGAATCCAGTTCTGAAAATCTCAAACCCGTAGCAATGACCCCAGGAGTCCAGCTGGAGGCCTAGAGCCCATGACAACGGTTCGTGCAAGTCTGTATCAAGGACGGGCACTGGGAAGGTACAAAGGTCAGTGGTCAAAGCTAGAAAGTCTGTGCCAGCAGGATGGAGTGCTTAGAGTAAGGACCAGAACTCCCCTGAAGAGAAAGAACCACAGCCATCCTCAGTGACAGCAAGGACCTAAACTCCTCCGATGATGAGAACAGCTGAGTTCGTATCAGGAAAGTCAGCGGAACAAAGTTCTCCAGGAGGATCAACGACGCACCGTCTTCCCCTCCAGGCCGCCTTTCATGCTGTCGGCAGCAGTCTCCAGGTGGGCCTTCCACACCCAGCACTGTGCTGATTCAGTTCGGCTGGTTGTTCTGAGTTAACCATTAATTAATCCTCCACAGTTGTCCACCAACAAAAATACATCCCAGGTTACAAAAGCTTGTGATTGTGACCACATAAGCTCCAATGGTAGCAGTCTTCGCCATACATGTTTAGAAGAGAGATATTCTAAGCCGGGCCTGGTAATCCCAGCACTTGGGAGGCTGAGGCAGGAGGATTGTTGTGAGTTCGAGACCAGCCTGAGCTACAAAGTGAGCTGAAGGCCAGACTGAACTGCATAGTGAGACCCTGTCTCAAAAAAAAAAAGAAACAAAAATAAATAAATAAAATAGAAGAGATATTCTAATGACATGTAAATTTCCTTTTAACACATGTGTACATTATAGTTATTAAGAACATGTACAAACAAATGCTAAAGTTAATGTGCTAAAATCTTTAAAAGTAGCTGAGTTAGGGAGAGATGAGATTTTATTTTTTTCTCTATTTCCAAATCTTATATGACATATTTGTATTGATTTATGGTAGGAGAAAAAAATAGAATCTTAAAAAATAATAAACAAGAAAGATGTCTGAGGGGCTGGGGAGATAGCTCGGTGGTTGAAGCACCTGCCTGGCGAGCACAAGAACCCAGGCTTGATCCCAGTACCACAGGTTGTGCCAGCCCCAGCAGACCACAGAAACCAGGCGTGGTGATGCATGCCTGTCATCCCAGTGCTGAGGAGGCTAAAGCAGGAGGGTCACTATGAGACTGAGCTGCATTATGAGACCCTGTACCAAATAAATAAGTAAATTAAAGATTTCTTTAAAAATTAAGAGGGAGAGAGAGAGACAGAGAGATGTAAAAACACAGGAGGAAAAGTAACAGATTTTGACAACCAAGTGTCAGCAAGTTTGACATAAATCCACAGCCCAACGGTAAAAATTGTTAAAGAGATGGTTTAAAAGCATTTAAATGAATGTGAAGTGATCACTAAAAACACAACACGGGCCCTCTTCACACATACTGAACTTTACAGCAAATTAAGCCCAACTTGTTTTTGATACAGTCACTGTGTTAGTTGATGGGAGGATTGTTTTAGTTATAATGTGTGTTCCTTTTAAACAAAACATTTAATGATTTATCTATTGGCATCCTTAGGAGAAAGTACTGAAATACAGCCCAGAATGTAATACTACTAGTTGACTTGGAAGTTGATGTGCAATTATATGTGAAAAAGCTCCACTTGATACCTATAATCTGAAACAATCTAATCCTTGAGGTTTTTGTGGCCCTAGCTGATGTACCATATGTGAAAGCAAAGGTCTTGAAGAATAATTTGTGCACTTAAGAGAGCAGAGACATAACTGTCACCGATGAATATTGCCCATTGCTTTTTGTTTTAAAGTTTAACTTTTCAGTTGAAAATTAACAGACACCCAACAATGTTGATTTATACTGACTCTGTAAGAGGATCATGAATCTTAAAAAGCATTTTTATATCTGGATATGTAAACCAGCAAAACAGCACAAATAAATACAAGGGCCTTTTCAGTTGAGTGTCTTTGTCTCTTTTATCTAAATAAATCCAATTTATATTTAATTTATCAAGAATATCTGTGATTTTTTTTCTCTTGCTTCCATGTGCTCTCATAAATTTTTTTCAGAGCACACCCCCTTTCAAATATTTCCCCTGAGGGCTGGGGGGATGACTCGTAGAATAAGCACTTGCCCGGCAAGCTTAAGGGTTTGAGTTCAATTCCCAGTTCTGCAAAGAAAAAAAAAAATTCCCCTGCTCCAAAATCTTTGCATTTGTCTGACAATATTCCAGAACTAAAACTCCACAGATTATATCAGTATATATGTCTCAAATGGTTTAGTCCATTATTTTAAGAGAAGATGGCTTGGGAAACCTTTGCAAATAGGAGTATTATAGAATACATTCTTTAGTCCTACTACATTCAATATCCTCAGCAAATTTTATAAGCATAACCAAAAGTCTACAAATTTTCAGATGTTGCATGGCTAAATGAGAACAGAATTGATCTCAATGCCAAAACCACATGGTAACTTTCACAAGATCAACATCAATCTCAGCATGTAGACGGATTAAGGAAGCAATCCTGCCTGGAGAAATTCCAGATGTTTCCATTGATCACAAATTTAGCCTGACTCATTAGTGACATGGCTGACATGTAATTGAATTATGCTGTATTCAAGAGGCACAGACAACTCCAGCCCTGGACACAATTTCTCTTTGTACTGTCTGTCAGATGAGTTTGGCAATTCTCAAGGGAATATGTTGAAAGCCAGACCTCTCCAAGACAGTGAAGAGTCTATGTCATGTAATCAAATTATTTTCCATGTCAACCTAAAAAGAATACAACTAAGAAAGTGGGGTCCAAATACTTCAAGAAGCATTGTATAGAAGAGTTTTTGAACCTTTTGTACATTATTCCTGAGCACAGACCTTGCACTAATAGGTACCAGTTATAGGAAAAAAGGATTCAGTGAATAAAAGAAATGTTTAATGATTAAAGATTTTCAAAAACAAAAGGTATTTATTCAAGAATTCTGAGCATCCTTGATGGTCAAGTTCCTGACCTTTGTACTTCAACTTCTTGACCTTTGGATTTCAGTTAGTGAATATTCCAAGGATTAAATTATGCCACTCTCCTGCTTACAAACTCCATGGCTCATTTATAATGAGAATAAACTGCGAACTACTCACCACCTTCCAGAACAACTTCCATGCTCTGACCATACTGACTCCATACTCTCTCCCTTCCCCCACTTTTTAATTCAGACTGTTTGCTGGCAAAGCTATGAACAAAGCAGACAAAAATGTCTGTCCTGAAGTTGCTGACAGACTTGTGGAAGAAGAATACAAAACCTAAATACTAAACAGATGAAGTATCAAAGCATAAATTCCATGAAGAAAAATATGCATGGTAAAAGGAATTGTGGGCAATGGATGGTGGTGCTGTTTTAAATGGGGCTGTAAGGGAAGCCCTCTGTGAAGAAGTGGTGATGGGACAGGCATCCAAAGAGGAGTAACCTCTGCTCAAGAGACGGGGTGAGCAGCTGTCATGGACTTTGTTGACCACGTTCAGGATATGAATTTCACTGAGTGACATGGGAAGTTCAGTGGCTTAGGGAAGAAAAGCAACATTTTTTTGAATGATATTTCAAAGAGACCATTTGACAGCTATATGGAGAATATTCTATTTGTGGGTAAAATCTGGGATGCCAACAGCTTGACTTTCCTGGAAGCAGTTGCTGAGAGAGTTTGCAGTATAAGGGGATGATAAGGGAACACCTAAAAAAGGAAGGGAGGAGGTGGTAAGTTTGATCAAAGCTTGAGGCTGACTGAAATGCAGATCTGACAGGGTTGAGCAGCTCATAAGAGAGCTACAGTTGTATTGACTTTTCTGAAATGATAGATCTTCTAGATCCCTGATTTGCTTAACTGTAGAATGCAAGTTGTTCTAGGAAGGACATGACCTTGGGCAAGACATTTCTCTGCATTTGAGATCAATCCCAAAGGAGCTAAAAAAAGAAAGTCTCCTGTGGGCAGCAAGTCCTTCCTCAAAAGAAGATCTGGGTGTACATCTCTGTGACTATCACAATAATAGACACAGAGACTGGTGGACTTTCTTCCTTTTTCATTTTAGGTTGAAAACATCACCAACAAAGCTAGATGTACATTACCCAGACTCCCTTGCAGCTAGGTGTGGCAATGTGACTATATTCTGATCAAGGGGATGTGAGTACAAGTGATATATTCAATTTCAATGTTGTACCCTGAAAAAAGAAATTAACTTGCCTCTACATACACTTTCATGTTTCCTTCCTTTGCTATATTCTAGAATATAGAAGGATGGTAGTGAGCCTATTTCAGCCATAAAGAAACATACTATAGCTTGAAGAATGCCAGGGACGCAAGACAGAAATACTATGCGTATCTGGGTGATCTCGCTGTGCATAGCTTTTGAGCTCTGAGCTACCGAGTGAGAGAGAAATGTGCAGCTATATTTGAACTACTGTATTTTTAGTGTAGCTTCTTAGCTAGGATGATATTTTTGTTACAGAATTTTAGCCCACACCATAAATACAACAAGAGCAATTGTAATTATCTTCATTTACGTAAAAATGGTAGTAGTGGAAATTGGTGATCAAAGATCAGATTCAACTTCGTTTGGAAGGACCGATCATTGTGAATAACTATGGGTGTCATGTGAGATTCCAGAAAAAGCAGTCAAGAATGACTCAAATTTCACTCTATAGCAAATGTAATTAAAGAGATGCCACTTGTTGAGATGGTGAAACTAGGAATTATTTGACTTTGATGTTGGTGTGTGGTATCAAAAGTTCAGGTTTTTAGTTGCTAGATTTGGAAGAGCTAGTAGAGTCAAGCTGCATATGAGAATTTGAGGTTGAAGGAAAGTATAGAGGAATCTGGCCACTGTATAGATCTTTACCTCCAGACTTTTTTCTTTTTCTCAATGTGGCAGGGTCTTTACATTTGTTCTTTCTGCTTTGAAAGCCCTTTACTTGGGTATTTTATAACTTGGGGCTCAGAACAAGAGCAACAGGACTGGCAGGACTTCGGAGAAACACCCTGAATGAAAATGAGCTATCAACGTTAACTTTTGGAGATGAGAGGGATGAAGTAAACAGGGCCTTAGTTAAGGGAGCAAGCTGTTGTATTTCTTGAGATAAGAAAGTGGAATGTATGGGCAAACTAGATGAGACTGGTACAAGCAAAGATGGTCACTTATCTGGCCAAAACCTGACTTTAAGCTCCCAAATTCATGCCTGTGTAGTAACTGATCCTACCCAATCCAAAGACTTTTCTTCCCTGAAAAAGAGAGAAAGAGAAAAAGGAAAGAAAGAAAGAAAGAAAGAAAGAAAGAAAGAAAGAAAGAAAGAAAGAAAGAAAGAAAGAAAGAAAACCTTCAAGATTCATCATAAAAGTGACAGACCTCCTGTTTCAGGGCTATATGTCTATATAACAGCCAGCCCCATGCTTTACTGGGGCTGCTCTGTCTTTAGAGAAGCCATCTCTGTTGCCATTGTTTTGGCTTCTCTACCCTAAGAACAGAATGCTTTGCTTTTTAGCTAACTCACTCTGCCTATAAGGTGACATACTGTGCTTGTTTTCTATTATATTTCTCACTTTACTCTATTATAGATAGCTAAATTATCTAGAAATATTGTAGGTAGTCAGAGAGGGCTAGACCCTGGAAAGGTCAGTGAAGAAGACAGCTATGGCTGGAGGAGCATTCACTGAAGGCCAGGCTTCAAGAAAAGAGGATCCACTACTCCTATATACACCCCCCTAGGAATAAACAGCAGTGATTAATATTCTAAATAGACATCATTTACCCTGGAGTGGAGAACCAAACTGCCTTCATTCACCCCTTCCAGGAAAGTCCTTGTCTGTCCCATGTGCAGTTGCTATATGACTTGCTTCCCCATTTGATCCCTATTTAATTAGTATTACCTAAGCGACTCTACCTGCTGTAATCTTATTGGTTCACCATAGCTTTGTTCCACTTCACACATACCTTGTGACTTCCCAATGGATCAATATTGCCTAAGCAACTATACTGCAAGACTCCTGGCAACACCTCCCAGCCCAAGGGTCATGTCTACTTATGAGCACAAATGCTTCCTGGCATAGTGAAGCATCCCCATAAGTTACTATGAATGAATTCATTTAATCAGCTTGTTGATGTAGTGCACAGAGCAGCATTTAATGATGAAACATTCTTGATGAGAAGTGGTGATATCTTCAAGGGGGAGCAGTAGGCCTGGGCAGCTAGGACAGGAGTCAGAGTGTGGCACAAGAGCTGGTGGGACTGGCTGAGAGGATAGAAGAAGAGGTGGCTGCTGGGTCCAGGGCACATCCACTCCCAAGCCAGACTCCTGGAGATGAGAACAGGCCACCCCAAAATGCACTCATTAGCAGAGGCAGCCTCTTGAGCTAGTTACTTTGAGAAACTGCAGACTCAGGCATGCTCTGTGAAGCTGAGCTTTGGAGGGGAAATTTACATTGGGAAGAAATCTCCACTTGTAAGGCTTTCTCCTTCTGTACCTAAAGAGAATGAGAACTATAACTACTCTCCTTTAAAAAAAATTAATTAAATTGATTTATTTACTTTAGATACTAGAGATTGAATCTTAAACCTGGAGCTTTCATATTGAAATACAACTCCAGCCTTTTTTTTCTTTTCTTGTTTTTTAATTTTGAGATAGGATCTCCCTAATTTTCTAAGTTGTCCTAACTGGGCTTGAACTTGAGATCTACCTGTCTCAGGCTCCCAGAGTGCTGGGATTATAAATATGCATTACACCCCAGCTGAGACTCAAATAATGGAGAAGGCACAAATTCAACTTGTGTGGCAAGCCTGACTTTTGTTTCACAGGGCTTTTCCCAGCCATCTGTCCCAGTTGGACCTGCACTCATGTGCTTCTTTGTTTCTCAAAGGGGTGGTATTTAAGCCTACAGTTTAAACATTTTCCTTTCATATTTATTCTAGAGATTTATTCATTTCCCTGTGTTTTCTCCCACATATTCAGGAAGTGTACATGTTAGTAAGCTTTGGCTTGTTTTGCTCTTTCCCAGGGAGTACCAGTCAAGAATGGTGAAGGGAGGGCCAGCGAGATAGCTCAGTGGACTAAGCACCTGCATGGTCAAGCACAGGGGTTGGGGTTTGATCCTTGGCACCACACACTGCACCAAACCCGCCCCCAGAGCATGCTGAGCTGGCAACAGAGTCTGGGCATGGTGGTGCATGCCTGCTATTCCACTGCTGGGGAGGCTGAAAACAGGAAGCTCACTATGGGGTGGAGCTGTGTAGTGAGACCCTGCACATACACACACACACACACACACACACACACACACACACACAATGGTAAAGGGTAGAGAAAGGGAATTTACTTTTCCTCCCCTACAAGACCAGCTGATTTTGTGAACTACTTGCATCCCTTGAGAACCCAGCAACACCTGTGTGCTGAGCCTGAGTTACAAGATCAGGGCCACCACAGGACAGCGGTTCTCAGCCTTGTCCATGCTCATATGTGTAAACAGGTGAACACAGTTTATCATTAGTGGTTGTCTGTGAATGAGGTAGAGCTTCATGCAATGGGAGATGTAAGGAGGCTTCTATGCTTCTAAGCCTCTTTCCTTCCACCCATGGCCTCAGTGATCAGAAGTTTCATTGTTTGACAAAGAGAAAAACACCTTCATATTATTTGAGTGTGATATCTTTATTAAAACTAGAACTGAGCAATAGTCAAAGGAGGAAAATATAGTTTACAATACAAGCCTGGTTGGGTAGGTAGCTCATGCCTGTATTCCCTACATACTGGGAGGCTGAGGTGGGAGGATCACAGGTTCCAGCCCCGTCTGGACAACTCAGTGAGAACTTGACTCAAAATAAATAAAATAGTGGGGCTGTAGCTCAGAGCAAAGGGCCTGGGTGCAAGCCCCAGTACTAGACACACAGAAAAAATGAAAGAAAAAAAAAAGGAAAAGAGAAGAAAAAAGGAAGAAAAGAAAAGATCCTTATTATAAATTTTGGCCACATGACACTAGCAACCAAGTTTACAATCAGCGTAGGGTCAGGGATTTAGCTCAGTGGCATAGCACCTGCCTGGTAAGTGCAAGGCCATGAGTTTGTCATTCTCTTTCCTAGCTAGGGGGGATGTGGGAGGGAGAGGAGGTTGTGGGGAAGAGGTAGAAAGATTGATTTTTATATGCATCTTCTGTCTTCATTGTACACGTGAATATTCACACAGTAGGCGCTTTCCAGGATAAGAAGCGAGGAACTTGGTGAAGGGAGATGTTTGTGTTCATGCTGAGTGTTCCATAGTCATGACAACTTGGAACCTCAGAAAAAGAGAGGTGTTTTAAATGGTCATACACACAGAGGTTCAAATTATTCTTACAACGCAAAATGCAAGTAAGGAAAGAAAAGTTGCTTTTGCATCACTAATCACCTTGGTTCTGGTCTCCGAGGTCAAGTTGAGTATCCTTCTAGACAGATTCTATGAAAATGAACATTTTCATACTAGTGTCAGCATGGTATACACACAGGTCATATGTATTTCAAAACTTGCCAGTATGCCTTGATCACCTGGCATACTGAGATGGAATTGGCTACATAGTTCAAACAGCCGTATGGAATAATAACTGAGTGAGTGTATCACAGTTTATTTAAACTGTAAACTATGGACAGATACTTATTTTGTTTCTGGTCTACTGCTCGTAGAAACAGTGCTGCTCAGAATATTCTTGTGTACATTTCTTCATGCACATGTACACATAAGATGAATTTATAAAAGTGAAATCTGTAGATCAAGGCTATATGCATTTTCCACTATGCTATATATTCTTGAATTCCCTTCCCTTGAGGTTTGGCAGATTCTGAGATTGCTTTTCTATGAGAGCCTAACAATTTCACACCCACTCCTTAAGTGTGAGGGAAACACTGGCTATTTAACTCACGAAATCTCTGCAGACATTTCCTTCAGTGAACAGCAGATGGCAGAAGAGACCCTTAAATGCCTGCCGCGGGGGGCTCGCCAATAAACGAGATTCAAGGCGCATTCGCTTACGCAGCTGCAGTAGATGAAACTGACGAGTCAGCTGAACCTGAATGATGGACACGCTTCAGTTCCTCAGGCATAGCAGATGGTAGCCGGGTTTTGCCCCTTTATCCTCTTTCACTGCTCCATCATTTTTCCTGCTTACCCAAGCACTACCTTTTCTTCAGCTAAATGGAAAACATGCGGATGGTAGAGAGAACACAAGTTAGTGACAACAACCCTTGGAGTTGCAGTTACACGTGAAAGGGATTTATTTAGCTCCCTTCAACAAGAAACTGTACAGACATACGTCTGCCACAGAAGTATATTTCTTCAAGCAACAAATGAATAATTGAAGTTGATGTATTTGCTGTGATAAGGCCTCCATTTGGCAGAGCACCAGCAAACCAATTTCAGAGCAAAAAGACAATTTTCCCCTGGCGAGTGTGTTATTTGAACAGAATAAATATAATTAGACTTCTACCTGCTTTGCAGCTTACAAATATGCTCTCAGAAGAGTGTAGACAGAGGCCTGCAGCCCACATATGCACAAAGGCAAACCTCCAGCACCACATATATATGCTCACCTGTAAAATCCTTTCTGGTCTGCAGTGGGAATATTTTCTGATCAATCCTTCACTTCCCCCAAAGGCACATGTTTAGAAGTAGTTAATGACATTGGCTTCCTAAGGTACCTACTAGAGAATCTATTGCTTTTCTTCCTGAACAAATGACAGAAGTCCTGTCTGGAAGTATCATTGATAAGACACATAATTCTAGGGGCAAAATCATCTAGTTGACATTGTTCCTTAGGGCATTAAAAGTCCTGATGTTTTAGGGGCTCTGCCCCTAAAGAGGGAAAAATTAAGATTTATGAAGAGCTTTTAAGTACTAGATCTTCTCCAGGTGCCATCTCATTTAATGTTTATGACAACTTCATGAGGTAGATGCTTGTATTCCAGGGAAGAGAGCTATGGCTCTGAGAAGTGAAGGATCTTTGAATTAGCACAACTGCTGAGCAGCCGGTCAGGGATCTGGAACTTAGGCTCTTGTTTCCTAGACCAGTGGTTTCCATTGTATGGTCCTCAGCCAATAGCAGAAGAAACACCAGCAAACCCTCTTTGAAGCACAAATTCTTAAAACTCAATCTATTCTTACAGAATCACAGAACTCTGGATGTGGAGCCCAGAAATCCATATTTTATTTTCCTTTTTTAATTTTTGTTTTATTTATCAATATAGGACCTCACTATGCAGTTCAGACTTGTAGTGATTCTCCTATCTCAGCCACCCCAGGACTGGGATTACAGGCATGCACAACCATGCCTGGTTTTGGTGGCCAGCACAGTGTCCAGGGATTCTGGAGCTGGTATGACATGTGGTATTGGGGATCGAACCCAGGCCCTTGCCAGGCAGGTGCTTAGACCACCAAACTGTCTCCCCAGCCAGCAATGCATATTTTAATATACTCATACTCTGTTGCAAATTCACACTGAAGAACCATTGTCCTAGATGCATTCTTCCATGACATCCTAATACCTGGGAAAATGCAAAGGACAGTGTTTCCATGATGCCTCCCTGGGGTTACACAAGTGAGGGCATTAGGCACCTCCATGAAGCCTGATAATTTTAATCCTCACAGTAGCCAACAAGTTAGTGTTATTTTTTATTTATAAAATAAATACACTGAGGAAACTGAAGCTGAGGATAATCAGGCCATGCAGTGGAACTCCCAGTACCAACTACAGGCAGTCTATCTGTGAGCCTGTCTGATTCCTCAGCTTACACTTCCATAGTCCACTACAAAGTTCTATCCCAACATTGATGTTGATTGGCTAAGCATTTGTCTCTCTATTATGGGTATTCTCTATGGGTAATAAGTCATAAAGCTAGGTTGTACACTTTCCCAGCCCAACCCTAGATAAATGATAAACAAGAAAGATTCTAGGGGCTGGGGAGATAGCTCAGTAGAATAAGCACTTGCCTGGCAAGCGCAGGGTCCTAAGTGCAATCCCCAGTACAGGAAAAGAAAAAGAAAGAAAGAAAGATTCTACTAGAAATGCATTGCAAAGAGAAAAGAATAACAAAATGTGAGGTAGACAGCCAGGAGGAGACAATAGAAACTCCTAAAAAGAGGAAAAAAAAAATTAAAGCTTGTGTGGGTGGGGGATAGAGCTCAGTCAGTGGCACTGTGCCTGCCTGGTGAAAACGCTTACGCTTATATCACTTCAGTATCAACACAGCAATAAAGATGAGTTATAAAAGGTTTGTCTCTCCTTGCAGAGACAAAATACTTAACACTCAAAGTTAAGGAAGGACGGGGATGGCAAGGCAGCTCAGCAGTCTAATGTGCCTGCGTAGGCAAGCTTAGACAGGTGCGGGGGACCAGGGTTCCACCTCCAGCACCGCATGCTGCACCAGCCCTGCCCTCAGTATGGGCTAACCCAGACAAAAAAAAAAAAGAGAGAGAGAGAGAGAGAGAAAGTTAAGGAACAAAAGGGTTACTTGGCTCATGGCTCACTCCCACTCAGCTGTGCTCCCCTCTTCCACAAGCTCAGGACATTTACAAAGAGAGGACCCTGGCCCCCTGCAGAATCGTGAATCTTCTAAACTTCTCAATTCTCAAGTTGACACAATGTGTCAACCATCAGAAGGTTGGACATCCTGTGCTATCATGTGTAAGGACCAACATGTATTATAAAAATAGGTATCAAAATGGTGCATATTCAACCCACTGACAATAGGCTGTGTTGTCCATGTCCAGTGCATGAGTGGCATTCTGAAAGATCTGCCTAAGAAATGGTTAAAGTGAGAAACATGTTCGCTCTTAATTCAAGATATAAATCATCGTAGTTTTTCTATTCAAAATACTTCATTCCTCAGGGCCTCAAATCAAGGTGAACTTGGATGCTCGATACTTTCTGCTATAGCATGTTTGTTCCAAAATTCACATTGAGACTTAATCCTCAGAGCAATAGTATTAAAGGCAGACTTTTATGGGGCTATTTGGTCATGAGAGTTCTGCCTTTGGGCAGAATGAGTGCTCTCATAAAAAGATTTAACGGTATAGTGTCCCTAATGTAAGAACCTGAAAGTAAATAGAATCTGAAAGTACAATAGATAATGTGAAAGGGAAAGAAACTGCTCAAAGGGAAAGAGTAAATGGGACAAGGGAAAAGGGAAAAGAAAGAGAAGAGGGGTGAAAAAATATTCACACACATACACACAATAGCTGGGATAACGATTGCTGATTTCTATTGGTTTGTTGAAAGGAACAGTTGATACTTATTTTTTTTTCTCTTTTTAATTTTTTTCACTACTTTTGCATGCTCATGTCTGGCAATCTGAATAACTAATCTGAAGACGACCACATACAATGTAACAACTATTGTTGAATTCCTACCATCTTGCTTGGTGACATTCTGTATCATTTCTAATGTTTTTATTATGTTTTATTCTCTTCTAAAAATAAAAAGAAGATCTGAAGAAGTGAGTCTGGAACCTATGCACCACCCCGTGCAACAAGACACCATCTTGGAAGCACAGGCTGGCCTGCACTAGATGCCACATCTGCTGGTGCCTTGTTCTTAGATTTCCCAGTCGTCAGAACTGTGGGAAATAAATTCCCTATTTTCCTCAAAATAAGACCTAACCAGAAAATAATCAACCTTGAAAACTGGAGCTCAAACATGCCAGCCCCATTCAGCCCATCTTTGCTTTACTGCCTTTAGAGAGTAGCCAGGGAAAGGCAAAGATAGGCTAATTGGGTTGGCATTTTTGATCTCTAGTTTTCAACACTGATTATTTTCCAGTTAGTTCTTATTTTCAGGGAAATAGTTTCTGTTATTATAAATTGCACAGCTTATGATATATGTTATGGTGACAGGAATGGATCAATATATGGTCCCCTGCTCCATATTTAATGTCAAAGGGACTCTGTCTTGCATGTAGTTCTAGAATTCACCCTTCTGAACCCAAAAGTAAGTGACAGGAATTGAGATCCTGACCCAGATCCAACTTCACAAAAAAAGGTCTCACGCCTAGGTTTAAGTTATTAAAGTTCCTTAAATAACTGATGGGAGATTGACCTTTCCCTTTATCCTTCTGGTAGAGTGAAAGAGGTCCCATGAGACTGCTCAAGAAGACACCAAATACTTCCTACTCCCCTGTGGCTGCTAAGGGTTTGGTCCCTTATCAGTAAGTCTTTTGTGTTTGTTTCTTGCAACATTCCTAACCAATCCTTTATTATTTTTTTTTTTCTTTTTCACCAAGTGTTATGGTTTGTATCTGGCCATCCACCCAAAACCTCATGCAGTCATAGGCAGCTTCTAGAATTTGCAGTTGATTCATGATCCAATGCTGGGATTATGGTCAGTGAGTGCTACACCTCCCCTGGGGCAGATAATCTGCATTACAATGTAAGGAGAGGAGAGAGGCTTGCTCTCTGCAGCTGTTCCCCCTTTTGCTTTTGCTGCTTTTGTTGTCTTCTCTGCCTTGGCACCAGCCGAGTATGGACTGAGATCATACTTAATTCTGGGTGTCAGGTATTTTGTCTAAACAGTGAGAGAAAAGTAATTGAGACACTGAGTTCTACAAGGCTATGGTTGGTGAAGATGAAAACTGAGTTAGCTGAGGGTCAGAGTCTTGAGTGTGTGAGAGACATCCAGACAACTCAGAGGTTGGCAGGAGGACAGACAGGCAGTCGGCCTGTGAGAGGGCTCAGCCGCACCAGCAAGCCTCAGCACGCGCCACAAGGGCCCGGCCAGTGGTGAGCCAAACCTGCTAACAAGATCAGGATAACTCAGAGTTCCTGCTGAGCCGTCAATGAGTGTCACCTGGGGAAGAAAAGCATGTTCCTCCCTGAATCAGCCCAGGCTCATTACTGATTTCTCTCTACTTGGATTGAAGCAACAGGAGAGCAATTTGGCGGTGGCTGAAGCCCAGCAAGGTAGGCTGCTGAGCAGGAGCAGCAGCATCGAATTGAAGGCAAGCCCTTCAATGGCTCATGCCAGCATCACAGGCTTTGGTCTTTACCCCAGCGCTGTCTGAACAAGTCATGGGAAAAGTGCAGATCAGAAAGCAGCAGGAATTTCCATGCGGTCTAACATGTAGGGTGGTGGGGAAACAAGAGCCCCAGAAGACAGAGCCATGCCCTCTGCCTTACTCAATGCCTGGTCCTCTTCTCTTCTCACTAAGCACCCCTTTCTTCACTCTGCTAATCAACACTGAGGTACTACTCCTGTTATGTACCAGGCACCGTGATAAGAGCTTACCACTCACTGCCTCGTGTAATCTTCACAATTCTGCGGCATCAGCACTACCCTTTCTCTCTCCCTCTCTGAGAGGTGGAAATTGAGGATTCCAGAGGTTAAGCACCTTGCCCCAGGTCACAGAGTGCACAGGAGGTGGGAGGATGATTCAGACTCAGGCACCGGGACTCCAGAGTCTGCCACTGCACCTTCAACCTTGTTATTCATAGTGGAGTCCCAGGACAGGGATATTGGCAACTGGTGTCAGTCACCAGGGATCTTGGAAGAAATGAAGAATGTCCAGGTTTATCCACAGAAGTAGGGAGTAGAACAGTGGTTGCTTGATGTTGAGGGGAGGAGGGGTACAAGGAGAGACAAAGATACCCACAGCTACATAGCAGGAACCCCTTCTGACATTCTATTGCATAGTAAGGAGACTAGATTGCATTGAACATTTAAAAACAGCTGTAGGGGCTGGGGAGATGGCTTAGTGGAATAAATGCTTCCCTGGCAAGCAAAAGGGCCTGAGTTCAGTCCCCAGTTCTGCCAAAAAAAAAAGTAAAAAGAAAAAAAAATTCCATTAAAAACGGCTGTAGAGGATTTAGAAAGCTTTCACTATAAAGAAAGGATAAATGGTGATGTGGTGGATATGCTTCCTACCCTGCTTTGAAAGTTGCACAACATTTACATGTATGGAAGCATCGTGCTGTGTCCCACAAATAGGGACAATTATTACCTGTCAGTTATAAGCAAAATGATTTTTTGAAAAGAAATACAGAACCAGGAGTGCTGGTGCACACTTGTCACTACAGGTACTCAGGAGGCCAGAGTGGGGCGATTGCAAGTTTAAGTTTATCCTGAGCAACTTGGCAGACTCTGTCTCAAATGAAAACATAGAAAGGGCTGAGTATGTAGTTCAGTAGCGAAGCACCTCAGTTCAATTCCTAGCAATGCACGCACGCACACACACACACACACACACACACAGAGGACACCATGGTCCTCTGCCATGCGTACCACACAGTGGAAGGGAATCTGAAGCCTGTGCTCATTAAACCTGGAGCAGGACAAGCATTCCCTACACCTGCTTCCTAGTAATACTCCTCTTCCTCTTTCGCTCCCCAACAACATTTACACCCTGGCAGCACGTGCTGGGAGTGGCTGGGAACCAGGGCGCACTGGAGGGAGAATAAGAAATGGGCAACTAAAGAGCATGGCCCACACACCATGAGCTTTGGGGTCTGAGTGACTGGGGGCTATCACTTCTAGGAACCCAGAGCTGATGTTGTTACCATTTCCTGAACCTGGCCATGAAGTTAATGGGCTGAGTTGTTTGTCATCGTCACATATCTTATAGATGCTTAAATCATCACCAAGACACAGCTGCCTACCATCACCTTCTCAGAGGTTCTGAACAGTCCTTAGAGCTCCTTTCATAAGCAGATTGGAGCCTAAGCTCTGCTGAGAATGGTTACCGAATGCTAGAGTCAGAGATCTGGCGTTGGTCAGCATTAGCCACCATCTGTTGACTCCTAAGCCTACAGTACGTCCCACAGTTACAAAGTGTCTTCCAAAATGTGTACCTGGGTCCTCTTCAAAGAGTAAGACTCTACAGGTGTTTGTAGGTAGGTGAGAATTCTTCCTAAAAAAAAAAACTAATTTCTGGTGTGGGACTGTAGCTCAGTCGCGGAGCTAGTGCTTAGTAGAGGGATAGGCCAGCACCGTAAAAACAAAACCCAAAATCTCTTTCCAGATGGATCTGGCATATCTTATTAATCATGGTTGAAAACAGTCAAATCAGTTCCAAGACCACCCATCTACTCCCCTGTAGATAGCCCAGTCCATGAATACCCAAGTCCTGTATTATTTGTACCTAAATTACATAATCCTCTTATATACTTAAAATCATTTCTGGATTACTTATAATATTCAAAAAATGTAAACACTATGAAAATAGTTGTTGTATTATTTAGGAAATAATGACAAGAAAAGTCCATACATGTTTGGTAAAGACATAATTTTCTCCACATATTTTTGATCCATGGTTGGTTGAACTTGTAGATAGAGAAGATTAACTGCATTTATATTACATCTCCTTTCCTCTTCCAACCCAAATCAAGACTATACAAAATAAGATTTGGCATCTTATCCCCCAGCCTATAGCTGGCCTCCTCAGTGACAGGGAATTCATTGCCTAGTCAGTAAGATGGCCCCATTTTTTTTTTTTTTTTTTTTTTTTTTTGAGATCAGCTCCAATGACAGGAAATTTGTTCCAATCCAGCAAAATCCAAAGTTGGATCTTATCCAACCAAAACTTCTACTGAAGATCACTCTTGTGTGCCCTGTGGTGGTTATAATTTGAATCTAAACCCCCAGAGGATATTGTTATAGTTGTGTATTGGAAGACAATGGAATCTTTAAGGCCTACAGCCACATGGGCAGATGTTAGGTCACTAGAAGTGTACTAGTAGAGGGACACAGAAGACCCTGTCTGGGATGGTGAACCTGTACCACGCTTGCATCCCAGCACCCAAATGTTGGATAACAGTTTTGTTATTTTTTTTTCTAAATTAAAATGTCAGTATTCAAGTTTAATTTCAGTTTTGGCTCTTCACGATAAGTTGGTTTTGGGTCACAGCTTGGGCACTGGATCTCTGGATCTCTAAGAGGCCATGCCATTCTCCACTAGTTTGCTTCCTGCCCTCTGCGAGTGAGCATTTACTCTACGATGAAGTCTCTACCACGATGTTCCACCTCACTGCAGGCCCTGAACAGGGGAATCAGTTGACCATGAACACAAAACTCTGAAGCCATGAACCAATAAAACTCCCTTCTTTTTAAGTCATTCACACCAGATATTTTATCACCATCACAGAAAGCTAACATAGTGGCCACAGCGCACTAAATTCTTCTTCTGCCTCACATTGTTTGCTAGCAAAAGGAAAGTGGAAAGAGTGTGGATTTGGGAAACCATTAGACTTGGGCTGAGGTACTCGTGACAACGGGGATGTATAGTGAAGATTTTGTGCTCTGTCCTTTGACGAGGACAAATGCTATCGTGACTCCAGTTACAAGGCACCTCAAGATATCTAATTCACAGACAGAAAGGGGGGCAGTGGTTGCTGTTAGAAGGATAGGCATAAACTTTTTGTCCCAGGTGCTGAAAAATTCTGGGATTGGAGAGTGTTGATGGACACACAGCACTAAATGAACTTAATGATGCAGAAATTGCTCCTTAAATATGAATGTTATGTATATTTTGCCACACTGAAAAAAATCTTAAAGTGTGGTCCTGAGTTATTTCACTGAGTTATAGCTTCTTCATCTCCAAAATGGGTACAGAGGCTTGGGAAGATAGTTCAGTGGTCTAAGCACCTGTCTGAGTTTGACTCCCTGTACCACAAGCCATTGGTGCATGCATGTAATCCCAGTGCTGGGGAGGCTGAGACAGGAAGATTACTATTAGTCTGAACTGTGTAGTGAAGATGCTGTATCAAATAAATTTTTAAAAATTTCAAAAAACAAAAAAAGAGTAAAGCATTTTTTATGCATTTAATATGGGGTCTACAGGGTCTCACTATGTAGCTTGGACTCATGGTGATTCTCCTGCTTTCAGCCTCCCAAGCACTGGGATTACAGGTGCACACCACCATGCCCTGTCTCAATCTCCTTCATAGCGTGCCCCAGGGATCGAGCTGGGTACAGCAATATTCATCATGAACACTGCCAAGAGGATCTTTAGCTAAAGAAAGTACCATATTGGTCTTTTTTACAGAAAAACTTGGAAAGTGGAACAGCTCCCCTGTAATGATGGGAAATACTGGTTTATAATAGTTAAAGGTGACATCAACACTGCGATGGAGACAAAAGAAACAGGCAGAGAGAGCAGAACTGATTCTCTAAGACATCAGAATAAAAATAAATTTCATTTCAATACTGGACTTCAGAAACTTCATTGTATTTATTTTAGTATATATGTCACTGAAACACATACACATTTCAGCGTTTAATGGGCACTAGAGCTATAGACCCAGACTTCCCCCAGCAGGTTCCAGTAACTTCTCTGTGATGAGAAAGGGGAATTTTGAGAAGCTCTTGCCAAGATTCTGGTTCCCAAGACCAATTGTGATCGCAGCTACCTGCAAAGCTTATGAAATGCCCGACATCTGGTCCCACTCCTGGTGCCTCTGGCACAGTCAGGCCTTAATTCAGGATGCACATGTATTTTACATTGTTCCAGTGCTCTCACAGATGGCCAGGCCTGAGGAACACTGCACGGGGGACATCCAGCTGCTTCTGACTACTTAAGCAGAGGAAGTGGCTGGGTGAGGAGTTTTGAGCTGAGAGCTCAGAGATGGTCCTGATGCTCTAGAAGAAGACCCCTAGAAAACTCCCAAAACAGAGTCATTTCCCACTCGGGAGTAGAAGTTGGTCAAAGAATTGCACCGTAGTTTCCAGGTAAACTTATGTAAGTAAATTTTATATGTATACCCATAGCAAATGCTATTTATATTTATAGTACATATAAAGGAAATTTAAAGAATGAATTGGGTCACTCAATCAGTAGAGACTGAGGAATCCGTGATCAAACATCTATAAGCTGGAGAACTAGGAAAGCTGGTGGTGTAATTCAGTCCAAGTCTGAAGGTCTGAAAGCCAGCAAAGATGACCGTATAACTCCATCTGGGGCAGACGGCTAAGACTTCCCATCTAATGCAGTGAAGCCAGCAAAAGAGGGCTATTCCTCTTCACTCTGCCTTGTGTTCCATCTGGGCACTCTAGAGGTTAAACAATAGTCACCTAAATAGGGATGTATTTTCTTCCTGATCCACTGTTCCAAGTATTAATCTCATCCAGAGACATCCCCCACAGACACTTCTTGAAACAACCTTTACTCTAGGACCTCTGTGGTCAGTGTAGGTGGCATAACGTTAACAGCCACAAGAATCTAGGGTAGAAAGTGGGTCTCTATCTTCCGGAAACGGGGGAAGGAGGAGAGCGCGCAGCTGGAGTAACGATTGGGTTTTGAGGGAGCTCCATGGGATATGGAATATGGAATGTGGCTTTCTGCCCAGAGCTCACTGACAGAGACTGCTGCTGCAAGGAAGCTAATGCCGCGACTGACTTCACCTACAGAGAAGGCTGGAAAATGAAAAGCAAAAATTATACGCTGAGTATAAAATCTTGATCACTAAAGGCCCCATTACGTTACTTTAAATCCTAAAACCAAATTTAAACTTCTTTATACTCTTACCCAATGACTGAAAATTCAACCCCCAAAGTTTCTGGAAAGCTTCATCCTTCTTCCTGTTGATCATAAGGTCCCAGACGTTGAGGCCTTAGAAAAGTGGGTCGGAGGCAGGATTGATAGGCACAACCTCCCCTACTTCCTCCGTGGGCTTCAAGCTGTGGTAGAGAGGTCCTTGCCTGCTGCGCAGGGCCGCTCCCTAAGTCTACGCAACGATCTCCAGAAAGGTCCTCCCCACCCAAGAGTATGCTCATGCATGCTGGGAGGGAGCAGTCACTTCCGCTTCAGGGTTGCCGCCTCTTTCGCTCCTCCAGCTGCTGTTCTTTGTTCGTTCCCACAGAGCTCCCTGCCTCTGGACACACCATGAAGGCCTTCCCTTCTTAGGGATGGGAGCGCACTGGGAGTGGAGAGAATCGGCCCGGTCGGCAACCTTGCCTTTGCTTCTCTCCCTTAGTACTCTCCCGACGCCTGTTATGAAGTCCAGGGTTGGTGCTAGGGGGGCAATAGGAGGAGATGGCTCTTTTCCTTTTCATTACTCTCAGTATTTCATTACTCTAGCCCACGATGGCCGCATAGTCTCACCATCATGGAGATTGTGTCACCCAGTGGACAGATGAAGAGGAAGTCGCCCACCCACGCCAGAGGGGCTATTGCATAAGTACGTTCTTCCAAACTCACCAGTTGAACCTACTTACTTTTCCTGGAAAGAAAGGTTGAAACTTGTCGAAAGCCAGTCACTTCCATAATAATGTCTGGCCCTAGGATTTGTGCTTATATCTCTAAGATAAAATATTCTAACTCTTCCCTCCTTTGCTGATTTTATGATAGATATGTATAAAGCAGAGTTCTGGGCTCAACTAACAGCTGGTAAACACGAGCACAAAAGGAATAAACTGGGAGGGGATCAGAGCTCTTGTGAGTAGTTTAGGGGGCTGGCAAGCCTGCTCTGAGTGAGGTGAGCTGCCCAGAAGCCAGGGCATGGTGCCTCGCAGTCAGTGTGGCTCCCAGTATGACCACCTTGGCCAAGCCCCCACCTCTTGTTTTTTTTTTTTTTTTGAAGTGCATAGAGTTCTTCTATGTATACAGAGAAAACTGACTTTAATGTGTCATCTTAACAATTGAAAGTACACAATTCAACAGCTTTGAGCACCTTCACGTGGAGCAACTACCGCTGTCACCCAACTCCAGAACTCACCTTCCCGACCTGAAGCTCAGTGGCATCCATCTGCTCCTGCGGCTGCCCTGGCAGCCTGTGTTTGGTGAACCCAGGTACCTCGTATGAATGGGAATACACAGTATGTGACCTTTTGTGAATGGCATATTCACACTATAATGTAGTTCTTCTGTATCATAATGGGCATCCATGTGTATATACCATATCTTATTTATTCATTAGTTGATGGACATTTGGATTATTTCCATTTTTTTTTAAGTCTTCCTATGTAGTTCAGGCTGATCTTGAATTCACTGTGTAGCCCAGGCTAGCACTGAACTTATGATCCTCCTGCCTCAGCCTCCTGAGTGTTGGGATTTCAGGCATATACCACCAGGCCCAGCCTTAATTATTTGACTACTATGAATAGTGCTACTATCCACAGATATTGTGTGTATATGTTGTGTGGACATTCACTATATCTCCATTTCTCTCGGATATGTGGTGAAAACTGGAATTGCTCTAGCCATCTGTGCTTCAGGAACAACTGTGACATTCTGGTTATAAGGTTTCTTAGATGGTCTCCAACAGGATGGAGCCCCGGGTCTTATTTTGTGAGCAGCTTGGTGACATGACCTTGATTTATGTGTTTCCAAATGACATCTGAAGCCTTTCCCCCTGGTGCCACTTTCCAAATAAAGCCTGAAACTCAAGTCCTCATCTTTTGCTCTGCTTCAAGCCTCCTAAATTAAAGTGTAAAAGTCCACGATAGCCAAACCTGCTCACACACCTGCTCTCCAGAGCTGGGCAGAAGGAGCAGATGGTCTCCTCACCTTCCATACAGGGGAGGGGCCTGCTGCCCACTATGCTTGGATATGAAGTAGGAAAACCAGAGTAAGGATGATGAAGAAGAGATGAAGTTCCTTGACAGGATGATCCCAGTGTGAAGTCACTGGGACAGGCCTGGTCAGTGCAGAGGACACTGACGCAAACCGTTTCTGTCCTGCTGAATTCTCATGACAGAGCTGAGAGGTGGGTGCTGTCAGGAGATTGGGAACTTGCCCCAGGTTGCTCAGGAAGTGGGGGAGCCGGGCTCTGTCAACAGGTTCCTCAGGTTCCCGCAGCTGTCCCTCACCCTGCTCCTTCCAGCCAAACGGTAATTCCTAAACAGAGCCAAGTGAGGTCTTCTTGGCTCCGTGTTCTGCTGTGGAGGAAGCCCGTGCTCCTCTCTCACTCCTGTGGACTTTCTGGTTTTGGCAGGTTTTCTCTTTCCCTAGATAGAAGTTAATTTCCATTTGCTTTTCAGCAATCCTTGACTAAGTGAGGCTCTGCATCTCTCCCTTTGGGATGCTTTCCCTCCAGCACAGTGCTACAGGAACGGGAGCATCCCTGGTGAGGAAGGCAAAAAGAAGGTGGCATTTCTTGGGTAATGAGACATTGGAATTTGCACATAGGTTAAAATTAGGAAAACCTTAGTGACCAATGCTAGGTTGTTCCTGCAGGCTGCAGATAATCCAGTCACCTGACTTCCTGAGTTTCTGATGCATCCTTTACCCCATTAAAGACCCTTGAGACAGAAAACAAACTGGGTTATTACAATAGTGGAAAACATGCAGGCATCAATATTTGACAGCCTGGCTAGTAGACCCTCACTTCCAGCTATGTGAACTGGCCTACATCACTTTACCTCTGAATCTTAATGTCCTTATCTACAAGAAGGGGTTTTGTTGGAGAACAAATAAAATTATATTTGTGAAAGTTTTGCAGGTATCAGTTTTGTTACTACTATCTCTACAAACAAAGACCATAACATATATTGTTACTATTTCACACAGCAGGCTGATACCTGAAGGATAAAACAATTGTTAATAATATGTATTTTAAAAATTATTTAAGACCTAAGCTCTCTGTTAGAGTCTTAGAAAGAGCCCGGATGTGTTAAAACAGTGGCTCTCAAAAGCTAGGCCCAGGATGAATCGCTGCAACACTGCCCAATAACTTGTTCAAGGGGCCGGTGAGATAGCTCGACCGACTATAGCACCTGCTTAGGCAATCTTAGGCAAGCTTAGGCAAGTACAGGGACCATGGTTCAATCCCTGGTACCACATGCCATGCCAGCCCCGCCCCCAGGGTGGACTAAGCCGGCTGAAGTCTGGTTGTACTGGCACTCGTTCACCTGTAATCTCAGTGCTGGGGAGGCTGAAAGCAGAAGGATCACAATGAGTCTGAGCTGGGTAGTGAGACCTTATATCAAATATATGCATGAAAAAAAAAAAAAAGCAAGGCCCAAGATGAACCATTGCAACATTTCCCAAGAACTTGTTCAAAATGCAGGTTCTGCTGGGGCCCACCAGAATCCCTTGAACTAGAACCCTGGAGACAGGAGCCCACGATCTGCATTTTGAGAACCTTTGCCTACATGTGACTGAAGGGTGAGCACCTCTGCTTTACATATGCCATTACAACAAAGCTTCTGGGTATGCTCTATTATTCCTCCTTTGCACTGCAGAAAACTGAAGCTCAGGAGAGAAAAGGGATTTACTCAAAGCCTCAGAAATGCATTTGATTCCTATGTGCCTCCCTACTACCATGCAGATTACCTTGCAGAGGTATTATGTGTCTGAGGCAGCCTTCCTGATAGATGACTCAGTAGACTGGCATGAACTTCCAGATTAGCCAGTAGAATGGCCCCAAGGTAGATGTGTCACTAAGAAAACAAAACTGAGAGGAGGTTGTGTGCTCTGCTTCAGTGACTCACTGAAGTCCAAAGTCCCAAGCTCTGTGTAGGGGTGTTCCCCGGTGACCTTTACACTCCTTTCAGATCCTTTTCTACTTGGCTCTTTGCCAAGCTGCATAATCCGTGTCCTCGCTGCCCCACCCGTCCTGATGCTGCCTGCTCCCTGCCCCTGGCTGAGGTTTCCTGTTGACCAAATGCTCTCTGGACCTCTGCTGAATGTTCTGCACTCCAGTCCTCCTCTGACTGGGCAAAACAGGGACCTGGACTTTTCTCTTGCTTTAGCCAAGAGGCCCCTTTGGAGCCTGGTTTCAATGGTGCCTGGAGAGAAAAGGGATTTACTCAAAGCCTCAGAAATGCATTTGATTCCTATGTGCCTCCCTACTACCATGCAGATTACCTTGCAGAGGTGTCTCTGCAAGGAGATATCTCTGAAAGGAGGGTGGGCCTCCCTTCCCTATTTCTTGCAGCTTTACCTCTGGATATGTCACTCACAGAAAGATAACTGAGAGTCACTTCCAATGCTTCCTATACAACCTTCTTCTTCCAAATGGATTTCCATCTCCCGTCCCGCAGAGCCTCAATATTTCTCTGGGAGACACTAGCATCACACCTGCTTTGGAAGAAAATGAGAATTTCCTTAGGAATGAATTGCAAGTTTCAGCATTTTAGAATTATTCCTTTCTGATCTCAGGTCTCTAAAACCTTAGCTGGGTGGAAAGGGAGACCACAGTGAGGGTTCTCTTCCAAGCTGGCTGGTCACCTTCTAGGCTACCCATCTGTCTCTTGCTTTATTTCACTTCCAGCTGCAACAGGGAGCAAGAACAAGTGGAGTTCATTGGACCACTAATATTCTCAGAAACCTGGGCCATTGCTAGGCATAGGAAGAGTGAATCTGAAGGTTAGTTACACCAATAGCACATAGCCTAGGAACAGGTCAAGTGTTCTGGAAACCAGAGAGACCTTTGAAAAGATAAATGGCATGGAACATCTAGCTGGGAGAAGGTTCAGTGACAGGACATTCACAGGGGCCAAGCAGTAAGCAGGGGTAAGGAAATGGAGACACAGCTGGAGGCAAACCACTGGATACAGACGTTTCAGTAGAGATGAAAGAGAGACAGAGCAGCAGAGTCTTTGTTCCCATTGGCTCTTTTCTTCTTCCAAGAGTTGCTAACAGGAAAACTGCACTTCGGCCTGCTGCATTTTGGCTCCTCTGTCTTCTTCCAGGGAAGGTGCAAATGGGGAGTGAAGTGGCTGAAAGCAGAACCACAGGAGGGAGAAACAGTCAGGCCCTGGGTGTCAGCTGACTGCTGAGCACTGAGGATTTTTCTCCATAGCAAAACGAGTTGCATCAAGTACTGACTCTCACTCTTGCTGCTCCCTGCTTTCCTCTTTGTCTTCCTCTTATCCTTCAGTTACGATCTTTCCTTGTTTCCTTCTCCAATATATATGTCCTGGATAGGTAATATACATAACATGCCAGGCACTGGGAATGGGGCCTCATGCATATTTTCTCCCTGAATTCTTCCAGCAGTTTGGGGGATGTGCATTTTCACCCCTGTGCTACAGCGGAGAAAACTGAAGCTGACAGGTTAAGCAACCTACCAAGGCCACATGTCTCAGTGGACTGTGGCTGGGAATTGTGTGCATATCTAGTTGACCCCGAACTCCTCTGCTTTCCTTTATTTTCCAGAGAATCCATGAAGTGCTAGCTGGGACCTAAGGAAGTGCTGATTACTTTTTGAGTACGAATTCACATGACAGACGTAGGACTCCTGGTGTTATATGTTTTATGAAGTCCATATCTTCCTAGGATGGGTTGCTGATTTGCTGGTAGAAATCCTCCCAAGCCACAGTTTGTTGAATCAAGGCTCTTGCCCTGTTCTAGGTTTCCTGTAAGTCTGAACAGGCAGAAGAGACCCGGCTGCTCAGCCAGACCCCCTTTGGGTGTGCAGCCTGTTCCCGAGTGACAGCGGGCAGGAGTTAGCCCCTACACGCTTCTGTTTATAGCACACAGACAAGGGAGTAGCAGCTTTCATAACAACTTGACACTGACCAAGTTTTGATTATGCCTGGACATTTTCTACTTTTATTGCTCCAGTCTTTTTCATAAAAAGAAAATAAAGAGTTTTGGCCTTCACCTGGATTATCATTGGTAATAGAACATCTGGAATGAATTAGGGTGGGGCCTTTCCAGGAATCTTCCTCTCCTTTTAGACAAGAGTGGATTTCTGATCAGTCAGGGAGGCTCTTTTTAAATTTGTATTTATTTATTTTGGTAGAAATCTATCTCAAAACACACATTATGCCCCAAAGAAGGCCAAAAGGGCTTGCTATATGTTTCCTTGTTATTTTCTCTTGAAATAGCACTTTAGTGAGCCCAGTGCAGCTTCCTAGACCAACAAGTATGTACTGACCACTGCTGAGTAAATGTGAAAACAAATTGATATGGGAAGGCAAAGATATCATAAGTGATGGTACCAGCTAACCATTTAATACCAAGGGTCTGGTAGGATCCATTTGTTGTTTCTTGTTTCTAAAGAAAGAGCACAAAGTATGGTAGTTGGCTATTGGAAGAACTTTCCATGCCTTTTTAGTGCATTTAATTTAATGCATATTTTTAAAATGATACATAGTAATTATACATACTTATCAGATACAGTGTGGCATTTCAATGTAGGTATGCCATGCATAGTAATCAGAATGGAGTAACTGATATACTTAACCATGTTTTTATTATTATTTTTTATGTATTTAGTACAGGATCTACAGGGTCCCACTACACAGATCAGACTCATAGTGATACCTCCTGTTTTTCAGCCTCCAAAGCACTGGGATTACAGGCATGCACCACCACACCCAAGCTTATTCGCCATCTCAGGGCGCCCCTGGGGGGCAGGGCCTGTGTGGCACGCCAGGGATGGAACCCTGGTCCCTGCGTCTGCCTAAGCAGGTGTACCTAGCACTTAATGCGTAAGTTATTTCATTGTGTTGGGAACATTCAAACCATCTCTACTACCTATTCTGAAATAATTCAATTCAACAAATATTCAATTGTTGTCAACCCTAGCTATGTTCTATATATTATAGAACATGAGGTGTCCCCCCCCAACTGCACCCCAAATACATTAAATTTAATTTTCCCAGCTCTCCCACCCCATCACTTTCCAAGGCATTGATAACAGCTCTTCTATTTTCTCCTTCTTTGAGGTCCCTTTCTATATAAAAGTGTGAACATGTGGTATTTACTTTTTTGTGCCTGGCATTTCACTTAACATATTGTTCTATACTTCCATCCATGTTGCTGTAAATAAAAATTTTCATTTTTTGGACTCAATAGTATTCCATTATGTATATGGATCTCCACTTACATGGTAAAATGGAGCTTGCTTTATCCATTCATTTATTGATACATACTTGGGTCCTGTCTTCCCAGGGCATTCCTTATGTTCCTGCCAGTGCAGATTTCTCTAAGAAGCCAGACATATAATCAATAGAAGTCCCCAGCATCAAAACGACAGATCTAAAAGGCAAATAAAACCTAAGGCCAACCAAGGGAATTAATGTAGTATGAAGGTGTTTGGTCAAAGACCAAGGGCTGGTATCAGATTCTCTGTTGAGTCCTGATGAAGCATTCCAGCCCAGCCCACTAGACTGGAAATTTCACGAGAGAAGGAACTTCATCTTAGTAACCATTCTATTCCCAGTGCCCGGTAGCTAGTGGGCACTCAAGGAACAGTCATAGGATGTGGAATGGATGGACCTGAGACACATTAGGTGCTCTGTCACGAAGTAGGGGAGGCTCACAGACAAGAGTCTATCAAGCTTGTAGTTGGTGAAGTTAAACATAACAAGATAAATTGTAGAGTGTGCTGGATATAAGCCCGATGTGCTGCTGGACTGAAAAGAAAGAACACAGAAAGGCAAGAACTCTTTGATTATGTTGGAGCTCAGAACACAGTGTCCCCAACAGTCAGTATGGTAACATGAAGTTAAAGGAACAAAGCCAACTTCCGCTTTGGTCTCACCATCACCGCAGTCTGTCTGTTAATCCATCCCTCCCACAGGTAGCGAGAGGCTTCCTCTGAATCTTCATTCCCAGAAGGTGTCTGATTGATATGAAATTCCATTATCCAGGAAAGATGAACCACTGGATAAGGAAGAGACTAAACACTTCTGTTCTCAGGAAACCCTACTTATACAAGATTTTTGGTCTTTTGTTTCACTTTGTTTTTGCTGTAGCAGGGATTAAACCCAGGGTTCATGCACGCTTTGTAGGCTCTCTACAAAGAGAGCTGAGCTGCAGCATAAGCTCTCAAATAGACTTGGCGTCTTTTCTTCTGACCCATATCATAAGCCTGAAGCATGCCGTCTCCTCTCACTCTTTACCTCATTTCAGGGCACCCCAATCCTTCCCTTTCCAAGCCTCTATCTCCTTTGTAGCTTAGAAAGCTATTTGAGTACCAACAGACACAGCAGCTGACCTTCTGGGGAAGCCTCGCACTTTGTGAATGACAGCCAGGCTGTTGTTGTTTCCTCTCATGAATTCATAACTTGGCGTATTTTTCCTCTTGTTTAATCTGTCTATTGTCAGTCTAGCCTTCCCTTTTCTCTTCCAGTAGCAACAAGAAGGCTCTGCTTCTGATGTTCCAGGAGGAGACATGCAGAGCAACCTTGGTTGTGCTATAGATTATGTCCAAGGCCCGCTGCACTGGCTTTGTCTCCACGCAAAGCCCCACAGGCACTGTTGCAGAAGTCAGACACCTAACTCCTTAGAAGGGACAATAGTAGGTTTCACTGCAACACCTTATTCACATGTATGGTGTCAAACTAGGTATGTCTGGTCCAAGGCTTCCTGTGTCTTATTTATGGATCCCGAGATAATCTATTTAGTTTAAGGTGAGTTGATCCACTGCAGAAAATTTGCTAATTTGTGCTTTAAAGAACTGTATAGGAAAACATTAACAACCACAAAGTAAACTTGCTGTTTTTGTTGTCCTATCTCTGACAGTGTCCACAATGTCATCTATTCTTCCTACAATCTATTCATAAAAATAAAATTATTGCAAAGCAGAGCAGGATCTTCCTGGGTACATCACAAGGATAATAAGACAACAAAACATTCCATAGTCACAAAAACACGTAATTGTTACCAGCCCTCATGTTGCACGAGAAGAAATTGTTCTTCCTGATTCCTTGCTGCTCAGAGGCTCCCCAGTTAAAGCATTGTAAAATGACAAATTATCAAGTATAGAAGTCTGTTCATTTTTGCCATGGAGTGCTCTGTGGTAAATTGCATACTCTATCAAAAAAAGACAAACCTGGCAGACAGGTGGTGACTCAAGAAACACAATGAAATACTTGACTTGCTCCCTTGATCCTACTTGGGGCCACATCAGGGAGCTGAGTATTTAGTCACCACAAGCCACTCTCGCACCACTAGATGGAAGACTTGGCTTCTCTCCGATTCTTTCAATATTTACATTCTGCAGTTGCAGCTTTGGTGCAGCTTTGATTCTTCACCAAAAATTCTCCTAAACTGGAAGAGGAAAAAAAATTTAAAAAAAACAAAACTATTCTACCCCGAGAGAACCAACTTGGGAGAATTCCTCTTGTCAGCCATGGAGGTTCTGCATGAAAAACATGCATGGTGCTAGCCAAATACAGTGATCCAGGGCAGGGACAGATGCAGGGCCTGGCCCTCGGTCTATCTCAGCTTGGCTAGCAACCACCCCGTGGCCTTGGACATGTTCCATGACTTTGTCCCACCCTCAGTGTCCTGCTAGGTTAAATGATGAGCATGTTGCATTTGCTACATAAAATGTGAAGATCGAATGAGTTCAAATCTGCCTATAGGATGCTTAAAATAACTCCTAGGGCAGGCTTGATGAGTCTCAATCAATGTTAAATGATTTTTATTAGGGTTTCTCTTGTTAAACTTAATAAATAAGTGAGTCCACGAGGTGAGCTTAGAGAACTAAATCCTCTTGTGTCAACTAACGGTATTTATTAGAGATAGTGTTTATAACTTTGAAAACTCTATTTCATTGGTCAGAATGAGCAAGCGAATACTAGAATCTGACTTTACCTTGGCCAGCCTTCTCTGGATAAGAATAGTTCTCATCTAACAGTATGTTTTCTGTATCCCCTCAATTCACATCTTTGAGATTCTTCTATTTTTTTCCTAAGGTAATGGAGCAGTGTATTTGGAGGGCTAAACTTTTTCAGTGTTAGAGCTTCATTTCTCTACATAATCTTTTATTTTTATTTTATTTTATTTTATTTTTTTGTCTTTTTGAGACAGGGTCTCACTATGCAGTTCAGGCTGGCCTTAAGCTCACTTTGTAGCTCAGGCTGGTCTCGAACTCACAACAATCCTCCTGCCTCAGCCTCCAGAGTGCTGGGATTACAGGCATATGCCACCATGCCCGGCTCTCTATATAATCTTTTAAACTTCAACTTTTTTCCCTGAAACTTTTTTTTTATTTTTTATTTTTGTTTTATTGAAGTACAAATATCAAGGAGATAGTTTTAAGATACCTTGACAAGATGGATTTGATAAATTAATACATTGCAAACTGTTTTCATAATGTTTTGGTATCATAGAAGGTGCATACATGATATTATACTTACAGACATTATTATACCATATGTCTCTTATCAGTAAATAGAGTGTAGCTGTTTGCGTATCTTATTTTTATACCTGAATTAATCAAAGATTCAATAATTAATACTTTCTACCTTGTTATTTTCCTAGTGGTTGTCCATAGTATTAGAAGCTGACATAATATCCTGTCCAACCACCATTAGTGCAAATCTTGCTTCTCATAGAATTCTGTAGAAGCACAGCGTTATCTATCCCAACTGTACTGTCCATACACACACATCATGATTCTTCCTTTCTATACCCCTTCCTTTGTCTACACCTGTCAGAGATGGGCACTCCATTGTCATTCAACTAACTTAGGTGCTTGAACTCGACAACACAATCCAACACAGTCCAGCATTCCACAATAGTGAGTTATCTGAAGAAGTTGTTGACCATTGCCATTTATAGCTCAACTTAATGTTATGGCCCCGCAATGTATAGCTGAAACTGTTTTTTGATTATGCATATCCAAGCTCTAAGACAGGTATCCAGGTCCAAAGGCAATGTGTCTGGATCTGACAACTGGTGATCCAAGCTCACTCTGCAACGTGTTTGATACTTGGGGAAAAACAACTCACCCACACTGCAGAATTTATGTGCACTTAGGAAATGTAGGCTTCCCACTGGGTCCCAGACTTTTGTTCAAGGGCAGAAAAAATCTTACATCAATGTGGGTACATTAGAAATGTAAAAGTGTTTTTTTATATCTTGAAAGGTTTGTTTTCATTCTTTTGTTGATGAAAACCATCTAGCAGGGTATGTTTTTAAGTGGTTAATTTACTAAAGATAGACTAAAAATATAGGTCTTAAGTTTTCAAGCTCAGTTTGCAAATCTTATTCTGTTTTCAAATCACTTTAAAGAGGATTGAGCAAGATATTACTAAACAATAATAGATGGTCAACTGTCTGACAAAGGTTTTCTCATTAAGGGTTAAAATTTAGTCACAAAAAATAAAATCATGCAGGTTGCTGCAAAATGAAGGAAGCTAAAGGACAGTGAGTGAACTCAGGCAGACTTAGAAGGACAAGGGGGAAAGTGCTGGCTGTAGCATACTGGTTGGGAAGCTGGGGCTAGAAGCACAGAAGAGGATGGATTGAATCTGCACACGCTGCGTGCATGCACTGAAACATCACATGGGTCCCATCAATCTGCACATCTAATACACATGAAGTTCTTTAAAAGCTGGTGGGAATGTTGGCGCATTTAAAATAAAGTGATTCCTAATGGTAGGCAATAACCAAAGGGGAGACTGGTTAAAAAGTAAGTCATGTTAAGACTGCCTTGCCACCTTCCAAGTTGCAGTAAGAGAGATAGCTGAGAAGGAATGTGTGAAAATAAATGTTCTATGTGGTAAAGAGTACTACATTTTCTAAATCAAAGTCATTAAATTTGCACAACTGGCAAATACTGCAACATTCTCTGAAATGTTTTAATAATATTAACAAAGCCCATAGGATTTAAACTAAAAATCTCAGTTAATATTTGCTATTCAATTATGCATTTTAAATCAGAATCACAAAATTCATCTGCTGGGACCCCAATATGCCAAATTCGCTTGAACAGAAGTTTATAGTTTGTTTCTAAACTTAAAAATACAAATACTGTACGCAGCCTTAAATTAGTTTGTCATCGGAACAGTTAATTTTTAGATCTCCCTGAAATTAGGGACACTTAGCCATTGAATAGCTATTTATATAATATAGTGGTACTTGTTTCCACTATTCTGTTCAGAAACAGAGGTAGATGAGAACTAAATCTACTGTCTTCAATCCTCCATAGAACTAGGGAAGCTCAGTGCTGAGATCGGAGGTCCCCTAAACAGACACCAACAAAAGCCATCCTATATTCCATCTTATCACCTAAGGGCCCATTTCTTTTTCTTAAAAATCATTTGCTTCTCTATAAGTGATCTTCCTCCCATTTACCTATAAAATATTGTAATTTTTTATGTATTTAGTACAGAGTCTCACTGCATAGATCGGACTTGTAGTGATCCTCCCATTTTCAACCTCTCAAGTGCTAAGATATTATAATTTTTAAGATCCACATCCTAACTCTTATTGTTAATTATTGTTAAAGATAGAAGCTGTTGGCTCCTGTTAGAAGATTCAGAAATGTGCATAGCAGCTCCTGCCTGGCAAGAATGAGGTCCTGATTTCAATTCCTGGTGCTCCCCCAACCCAGTAAACTTAAAAAATAAAAAATAAAGGCATGTGCATGGGTAGATGCTCCCTGCCCTTTCCTTGGCAATACTTGGAAAGTATCATTAGATAAATAAATTACACGCCTCCATTTCAATAAAATTGGTAGTGAACAGAAATCTATAGAATGGCATGGGGTTTTTTGAAGGTGGTAAGGTAAGTTTATGATATGAACTGTAAAATTTTTTATATTCTCACCATGTATCATTTGTCGTTCCTAATTTAACATCACTGGGAATACAGGAAAAACAGACCCTTCCATTCTTGAGGAAGAAGGGACAGCAAGGATGGAAGATTCAAACTCACCTCCTCCAAAATTCAAATGCAGTAAAGCTGAGAGACATGCTATTTTTAGATTTGCACGAAGCTTTGTAAGTGGTTATGATCAGGGAACATACCACTGAGTTCAGCAGTTCTATCCTTTACTTTTCTACTGTAAATTTTGACTTTACTGTGATAATAGCTGGATGCACATCCCAGAGAACTATGAACAAAAATTGTGGTGCATACTGGTGAGCTCACAGGTGAACAGGCAGGTGCAGCATCATAAAGCCCTACTGTGACAACAGGGGAATGAAAGAGATGTCCGTGGTGTCCTACAAAAAGGTTCATGAAACCAAAACCTTCGTGCTAGCAGGTTAAGTGATGCTTGTGTATGTAAACACACAGTGGAAGCAAGGGCCGCCTCTGCTAGACTTTCATTTGTGTTTACACTGTAGTTCATGTGGGATTTTATTTTTGATCTTATCTGTTAGTTTTTGAAAGCAAGTAAACAGCTGATGTGAAAATGTTGGCATCTATTCTAAGCACTAATTATGTATTTGGCATTTTACTTTATTGATATCTTATTTCCCCACCAAGTTCATGCTGTATAATAGAGCATGAGAAGAGGAAGAGATGACAGTACAGCTGCTGACAAAAGGAAGTGGAGATGACAAGACTGCCACATAGGAAAGCTAAGCACATTTGTTGTAAGCAAGGTGTGTGCACACAACATGGCAAGTTGTCATGTGTAAAGACTGCTTTGGGTGTGACAACTGAGCAAATGTGATCCGATCTTCGTTGTGGAGTTCTATTGGTATTTTCATCATAGTTCATATAGAAATTTATTTATAATGTTATTTTTTAGGCTTTGCAAGCAGGTACATAGCTGAAGTGAAAATGTTGCTATTTAGCCTAAGCATACAATATATATTATGAATTTAATACTTATTTTATGGCTCTCAACTATACAGTGTATAATAAGAATCTTATGATGAAACAGCAGTACCACTAGATGTTAACTGTTTTATCATAGTCACTTTTTTCAGTGCTGAGACAAAATACTTGACACCCAAAGTTAAAGAAGGAAAGGTTTATTTAGTTCATAGTTTGTAGAGGGATCAGTCCATACTCGGCTGGCTCCAAGGCAGGGTGGTACATGGCAGAGGGCAGCAGCTCCTGGCGGCAGGAGACAGTAAAAGCAATGACAGCAGAAGAGGAGGACTAAGTCTCTTTTCCTCCCTTGCACTGTATGCAGCTGACTGACCCTTGGGTGGGTGTAGCTCTCACACCTAGGATCCCTGCACTAGGCAATGAGTCAGTCACAAGCACTAGATTCAGCCACCCCTGAAAAGCCCACTCCCCATGACTGCATGGGGCTTTAGTGGGACATCCAGACACAAACCATAACATATATCCTACAAAAGGATCAGGAAAGCAAAATATCTGCTGTCAGAGTAAGCCATGTGTGTGTATGGAATGTACCATTGTCATAGGTGTAGACGGCCTTAGGTGTGATAATTAAAGGGATTTTAGTAAAGCACTATTGGTACTTTCATTGTACTTTTTAAATTAATTTTATTGAGAAACAAATAGCAATGAAACAGTTTCAAAACTGATTAATAGGACAGTTTCAATACATTGCATATTATTGTCTTCATAGTGGTTCATTGTACTTTGTATAAGAATTTTTTTTAGTGTATTTGGTACAGGGTCTCGTGCAGTTTGGGTACCTGTAATCCCAGCTCTTGGGAGGCTGAACACAGGCAGATCACTACAAGCTCAAACTACAGAGTAAGACCCTAAACACTCTGTACTAAAATACAAAAAAAAAAAAAAGAAAAAGAAAGAAAAGAAAAGGCTAAGGCTGCTCTTCACATATAAAACACTATATTCCCACCATTCAGAGACAGTCACCTACCACGAACATTCTGGAACACAGTTTCTCTGTCTGTCTCTGTCTCTGTCTCTGTCTCTGTCTCCCCCTCCCTCCCCTACACACACACACACACACACACACACACACACACACACAGACACGGGGGAGATGTGTGTGTGTGTGTGTGATTATGCAGACATTTTAAAGAGATTTTACTTTTAATACTATTTTAATCTTGCTCTTTCACTTCCTGGCATATTATGGATTTCCTTGCACACAATATATTCAACAGGGACCCATAAAGTCTGTGGTACTTTGTATCGTACCTCCTAAAAACAATTTTTTCCTAAAATAGGAACAAATGTTCAAAGGTACACAATGGCAGATACAGTGAAAGGGGAACATTTTTCCAGAAGTAGAAAGGTGAGTTCTTCCTCTTGGGCAGCCACTATTTTTGATTTCTTGTGTATTTACCATTATCATCATTATTATTATTATTTTATATATATTAGTTTTCCTTCTTTTGGGGGGGCTAGGAATTGAATTTATGGTTTTATAGGTTCAAAATACATTGTTTTACTGCTGCACTACATCCTTGACCCTAGGTATATTCTTTATAAAATACTAACATTCTGTATACATTTCTACACTTTGCTTCCCCACTCTTATATCTGGCTTACACTTCTATATTTGTATGTATAATTGGTCTCATTTA
>PVKA01012425.1:0-57819 GCA_004027165.1 Ctenomys sociabilis
TCTATTTCTCTTAATTGGAGAATTGAGTCCGTTTACATTGATGGTTATAATTGAAATGTGCTGACTTATGTTTGTCATGATATTTAGCTGGTATTGTTTACTCCTTTGTAACCTGTGTTTAATTGACTGTCCTGTTTAGTGGGTTCCTTCCATTCTCTTGCATGGAGTTCTGGTCGTTGTGGTCTCTCTCTAGAACCTCCTTCAAGTTTTTTCTGATTATTTAATAAATGTGTATCTTCATATGTTCCCAGAGTGATATTACTTGTGTTTCTTTAATAATACCCAGCCTGTTTGCTTTCTTATGAGGGAGAGTTGTGGAAGGAAATGTGAAGTTATTCTGTAAATTCTCATTTGTAGATGCTCCCTTGACCCTGGAGATCACAAACACTGAAAAGGAAGCAAGCCTGGAAGAAACAAAAATTGGAGAGATGCTGATCCAGGGCCTGACAGAAGATATGGTGACTGTTTTAATACGGGCTTGTGTGAGCATGCTGGGAGTCCCTGTGGACCCAGACACTTTGCATGCCACCCTTCGCCTCTGCCTGAGGCTCACCCGGGACCACAAATATGCCATGATGTTTGCAGAACTGAAAAGTACCCGTATGATCTTGAATTTGACCCAGAGCTCAGGTTTCAATGGATTTACTCCCCTAGTCACCCTTCTCTTACGACACATCATTGAGGACCCCTGCACCCTCCGTCATACTATGGAAAAGGTAGGACTCCTGTGTCTCATGTGAGTTTACTTTCACTTCATGCCTTTATTTTCCTTCGTATCAGAAGATCTTTCTGGTTGCTGATTGCTCATTGATAGATAGAGCCATCGATCAATCAATACAGACAGACATACTACGTACTCTGCCCAGCAACAGTTCACCTCTGTATGCCTAGAAGTTTGCTTGTATGTGATAGATTATCCTGTTAAGACCCTTTTGTTACGTAGTAGCCAAGATGGTGGCAGGTGTGTAATCTATGAGTGAATGAAACCCTGTCTCGCTGTTAAAAATAAAAGTGGGCTGGGAATGTAACTCAATACAAATGCCCTATGTTTAACCCCCAAAACTATACACACACACAAAACTAGAAAATATGTTTTCTATTCTTAAATGTCATGTTTCTATTTTAGTACTTACCTGAAACTTCCTCTCAACAATCTAGGATGCTCTAACTAAACCAAAAAAAAAAAAATGGTTATTAGAAATTTGGGATACAAAGTTCATGCCATAAAATTAATTCCTTTATAGGAACTCCTCTCATTCATCTAAGATCCTCTTTTCAAAATACTTCTCCCTTTCCGATTGTAAAAGTATAGTAAATATTTATGATCTGTGAGACATTGTGATAGACACTTTTTTAAAAATATCCGCTATATAGCTCAGATAGCAGTTTATTTTTTTTAATGTATTTAGTACAGGGTCTCACTATGTAGATTGGACTCATAGTGATCCTCCTGTTTTCAGCCTCCCAGGAGCTGGGATTACAGGCAGGCTCTACCACGCCCAGTCTTAATCCCTTCTCAATGTGTCCTGGGGCCAGGGCTGGCATGGCTTATGGTGCCAGGGATGGAACCCCAGCCCTGTGCTCTGCTAAGCAGGTGCTTTAGTACACTGAGCTATCTATCTGGCCAGCCCTTTAGATAGGAGTTTATTTCCTTGAGGAAATTTATTATAAAACAATGGAAGAACTGACTTCTTAACTACAAAACATAAACATTTCGAACTTTAACATTAAGGCAACAGCAAGGAAATGGAAGTCATATATCTTACTAGTAAAGCTTTTCCTCACTTTTACAAAATTGCCTATCCTAATTTTTTGTGAGGGGCCGGGGAGATAGCTCATTAGAATAAGCACTTGAGGTCATGAACTTAATCCCCAGTACCACAAAAAAGTTCATTTTTTGTGAACAGTGTCATGGCTGTCAAATGACTTCACTTCTATCTCTTGAGACATTGTTGCCCATATTTGTAAATGGTGTTGCAATATGCATTTTTGTGCCTGATTTTGTTCAGGTTTAAGATCATAAATTTTACCAGATGTGGTGGAACACACCTGTAAGCCTAGCACTTGGAAAGTTGAAACAGGAGGATCACTGTGAGTTCTACACTAGCCTGGGGGCTACGAGAGTGAGCAGTAGGCCAGCCCAAACTGCATGGTGAGACCCTATCTCAAAAAAAGAAAGAAAGATTATAATTTTTACACAGGCTTAATGATTAGATCAAAAGGTGTATGTTTTATATTTGCTTGGTGGAGTGGTGGTATAAATTTATATTTCCATTGTGTGTATGAGTATACATGTCTAACTCTTCACTCAACCTTGTTTATTTTGCTTCACATGTGCAAAACCAAGGGAACTATTGAAGATAGGATGTATAATGATCCAAGGTCAGAAGATAGCTCAGCAGGAAATAAACAACTGTGTACAGACAGACTTTGGAAACTTAAACAGCATGAAAATGGTGTGATTAAATGTAGTTCATCATTGATTGGCCAAAACTTTCAAAGCTTTAATAATGTACAAATATTTGATAAAATCATGTGTGTGAAAAGCCACGAATAGTTTTAATAGGAGTAGAAATTGGTACTATTAATTTAAGATACTCATCTAGAAATTATGTGGCTAAGGCTTTTACCTAAGGGCTAGCGTCTTGTATGCCAGCATACATTCACTGTGAAATTGCTTCATCATATCAAATTCTAGAGGTCCAGTGTCCATGTAGGAACTGGATAAATTATATTATTCAGAACATTTTGTGTTTAAAAATGAAATTATTGGCCGGCCTGCTACGTCGGCAGACTAAAGTGCCTGCTTAGGCAGAGCACAAGGGCCGTGTTTGATCCCTGGTGTGCTGTGTTGGCATGTGCCTGTAATCCTAGCACTTGGGAGGCTGAAAACAGAAGAATCAGTACAAGTCCAGTCTGCATCATGAGACCTTGTAGACCTGTCCCAAATACAGAAAATAAATAAATAAATAAAAATGAAAGTATGGCTAGGTGTGGTACTACATGCTTGTAATCACAGCACTCTGGAGTCTGAGGCAGGAAGATGGCAGTATGTTTGAAGCTAGCCTGGACCAAAAGGTAAGACCCTGCCTCAAAAAACAAAAGGAACTAATTTACAATTATAACTACATAGGTAAAATATTAGAACTATAGTATACTAGATTATATGGATGACTGATTTAATAAAAGCATTATCAAGTACTATATTTGAGTTTTACAGTCAAGTTCTTTATACATTCCTGTATTTCCCATTATTGCCAAGCTGTTTGGGGAGAAGAGCAAAAGCATAGTTAGGTCTGAGCCCTGATACAAAAGCAAATAATCTAATAGTTTGATATCCTCTGTGACTGTTATCTCAGACTAATGTTTGACTTTGAGGCATAAAAAAGCGTTCAATTTTATTCTTATACACTGAGTGAATACCAGTGTTACATATTTTGAACCATTGTGGCTTAAAATCAATAGAGCATTTCCAGGTACTAGAAGCTGGCACATAAATGTAGAAGTTATGTGGTATCTATAGTCTATATAGATCTTCTAGTTTCTGTTAGAATTCCATGCTTTCTGGTCTAAGAATTGATAATTTTGAGATGCACAAAAGCTTTTTAATGAGCTGTGGTATTTGAATTGAAGGGATTGGAATAGGACTTGATGAACAAGTATATCTTGCTCCTAAAAATCTAAAGCTGTCATCTACTATTTAGAAGCAGTTTTATTAATATTTTAATCTTTGGTAATGGTACTTTGACTATAGCTACATTTTTAGAAAGTGGTATCATCACCAGTTTTTTTCCTATCTTCACTAGGTTGTTCGCTCAGCAGCTACAAGTGGAGCTGGAAGCACTACCTCTGGTGTTGTATCTGGCAGTCTAGGCTCTCGGGAGATCAACTACATCCTTCGTGTCCTTGGGCCAGCTGCATGCCGTAATCCAGACATATTCACAGAAGTGGCAAACTGCTGTATCCGCATTGCTCTTCCAGCCCCTCGAGGTTCAGGAACTGGTTAGTTTCATTTCATTCCGGGCCTTGGAAACAATGAAGTCTTCAGCTTGGTATAACTCCAGAGATTTTTTTTCTGTGGGGAAATCTTATAACTTGGAGTCTTTCTAGGCAAGTGTAGGGTCTTTAACAGAGAAAACTGAGAAATTATATGTAATTCATGATATACAGTGGGAAAGTTACTATGTCTGAATTTCTGCCAAGAAGTTATGACCTTTATTTCATTAGGAGTAAAAAATTAGATAAATTTTGGGATGTTTTATAAGATGTCTGGCCTAGATTCTTCAAAATGTTGTAAAAGGATAAAATATATGCATTTGCTCTTGAAGAGGAGACTGAAGTAAACATTATAAACACTACTTTGGATTCTGGCCAGATATGGGAGATTAGGATAATTTGGATGTTCTGTATTATTACATAACATAATTGTATCCATGTTACATTTCTTGGACATTACAGTGGTAGTGTAGTTATGTGGAAAAATATCCTTGATCTTAATAAGTATGTGTGTACCTAATCACTGGTAATCGAATGGTAATTCTAGGTGAAAACTTTTAAGGATTATTGTGTTATCCTTTTCTACTTGTGTATGAGTTTGTGAAGTTGTATTTTTAGTAAAAAGTTTGCGGATCCAAATTAAGCGTTTGGGGAATCCTAGTCTTGTTCTAGGTATTTCTCATATATACTTTTGTTTAATCTCAACCAGGTGTCAAGAATGAAAAAATGATAGTTGTTGACTCTAAATTTTTATTGGTTGTCTAACCAAGTTTAAGCAAGTAGTAGTTCACTACTGACTACTTTTACTCTCATTTTGGCTTAGCTTCAGATGATGAATTTGAGAATCTTAGGATTAAAGGTCCTAATGCTGTACAACTGGTGAAAACAACCCCTTTGAAGCCTTCATCTCTACCTGTCATTCCCGATTCAATCAAGGAAGTGATCTATGATATGCTGAATGCTCTGGCTGCATACCATGCCCCAGAGGAAGGTATGTGGCTATTCCACCTCAGGAGGCTGGGCACTAGAGAAAATACATGACTTTGCCCAAGTCATTTAACCATCTTGTGGCTTGATAGCACTCACACAATACCTGTGCTCTGGAAATGAAGTTGAATAAGTGCATATTTCTAAAGGAATTAGTAGTCAAAATATGATAGGTCCCAGAGTAGTGGTGAATCTTAGGGTTAGCAGCTGCTGTCTTGGCAAGGTAGGGGCAGGTAGGAAGGTTCTTGATGAGTTTGTTCTTCTCTATTATCTTTTGTATGAGAGTGTATAACATATACAGAGAAGAATAAACAAAGATTTGAAAGGAGGTAATAGCATATTGTGAGCAGATTGAGAATAAATGCCAAGAATTTTCTAATATTTTCCTGGTCAAATGCAAACTGTAAGGGAGATGACTCAGTAAAATAAGCACTTCCCTGGCAAGCACAAAGGTCTCAGTTCAATGCCCAGTTCCACAAAAAATAAAATAAAAATAAAACTATTCTCCAGAGTGCTTGGGGCAATATTAGAGTATATGATTTCCTATGCTGTGGAAAAAAATATGACTGAATTTCTTGGAATTCAGGCTTCCATTTTAGTCAAGGCATTCTGGGTTTTACTTAAGATAAACTTATAACTTATATAATGTGTGAATGTTGGTATTTTTTAATGTTTATTTCTGGGAGTTTGTTTGTTTTGTTGATTTTTTGTTTTATTTTTTTAGCAGACAAATCGGATCCTAAATCTGGGGGCATGACCCAGGAAGTTAGCCAACTCTTACAAGACATGGGTGATGATGTATACCAGCAATACCGGTCACTTACACGTCATAGCAGTGACTTTGATACACAGTCAAGTTTTTCCTTAAATGTAAGTGAGTTATTACAATTTCTGTCTTTCCATTGCTTATGTGTTCTCTATATTTTGGATTATGGCAGGGTAATTTCAAAGACACTTAGGTATGTTTACAAATTATTGCCTGAAAATGAAATTTGGAGTATTGATAGAAATTCTTTCTCCCCACTCTCCTAGTCATGTGTTGATGATAGCTTCCCACCAATTAGAAAGAGTATAATTAAAAGAATGGCCAAACAAAATCTGTAGCATTCCCCACAAATATCCTGAAAGGGGGTTCTGCCATTTGGGGACAGCTGTCTGAAATGTATAATGGCTCAGGATCTTTTTTCTTCTACAGACGCAGGTCTTTGCTGCAGATGGTACCTCTGGTGAGACTTCTACATCTGGGACTTCCCAAGGAGAGGGTAATGATTTGCTCATCTCTTCTACTGTTACTCTTGAGAGATAGCTTAAAGAAGCTATAGGGGAAAAGCTATGGGTGCCCTAGGCAGAGGCCAGTAACATGCAGGTATAATACCCACATTTATTTATCTTAAGTGAACTTTCTCAGGGGTGTGTAAAGGAAGTATCTCTATGCAGTGATTAGTGCAATTTCTATTTCTATTAACCCGTTAGTGATGGCTGTGGTAACACACCTTAGTTATAATCTTTAAACAAGTCATGTCTTCTAATAGTTACTCTTTGGTGCTAATGATGCTATTTTAGGAATATGCCCTTTGCAGTGGATGTTGGCAGTATCAGAACATCGCATTGTCGGTGCACCATGAGTTGGAGATGTGTCACGTGGAAACAGGTCCAACAAGAACTTTGAAGAACTGCTTGACCTTCAGTAGGGAAGGACTTTGAGATCTACTTTAGGAGCTAATTGGCTTAATACCATACTAGTGCCCACTATGTGACAAACTTGAATTATAAAATGAATTCTTACACTTAAAAGAACTTCAGTGACGAAGACTTACAATATTTATCATGCAAGATAACTGCAGGAGTACAGGCATACTTAGAAAATGTATAATTGACACATATTATCTCCATTTATCTGGGTAATATAGGAGAACATGTATAGAGAAAGGAGCATTTAAACTGAGCTAGGTAATTGTGTGCCAGGCAAATGTAAGGTAGGATGTTGTTGAGAGAGGATGCAAGGCATAATTAGAGAACTGTTAGTACAGTTATTTTAAGAATATAAAATTACATATAAAAACAAGGAAATGAGGGGTTATATGAACAGTTAAACAATGTCTCCTTGCTTTTTTGTATCTCCTGTGTAGATGTCTAGGTCTTTTGGTTCTCTGTCTTTCAATCATAGTGTGGTTAGCGTATCCAGCTTATACAAGTGACCCAAAGTAGAAGATGTGGTCTTTTTACCAAAACCGTGATTTTAACCATAGTGTGAATTCAAACCAATGTTTGGCTTTTTTTTCAGGAGCTTCAACTCCAGAAGAGTCTCGGGATGGGAAGAAAGATAAAGAAGGGGATCGGGCCTCTGAGGAAAATAAGCAGAAAGGCAAGGGCAGCAAACCTTTAATGCCTACCTCCACTATCCTTCGTCTTCTGGCAGAGTTGGTGAGGTCCTATGTTGGCATTGCTACCCTAATTGCAAACTACAGCTACACAGTGGGCCAGTCTGAACTGATCAAAGAGGTAATATTTCCGGTTTTGTTTGCCATACTTAAATTTCAGTTGTTGGGGTGCGTGCTATGTGTTGGACAATTTGTTATAATACATTAAAAATCTAGACCTTTTGCCCACTTGTGCAGCCATTATGCCTACTCCAGGAAGTAGGTTAATGACATTCAATGTTTTCTATTCATTTCTTTTGGTTGGTGTTTAGCCTGTATTTTAGAAATTGCAAAAGGCAAGATGGAAGTCAGATCCGTTAGGAATCTGTTATTGTAAACCTGATAATACAGGATCTTGAAGTTTGGAAAATGAATGGTTGAAAATATGTGTTTAGAGATAGAAATGATAAGAATTAGATGTGGAAGGTAATACAGTTAATCAAGGACTCTTGTTTACTGTGGGTTTTTTTTAAATTCATCTTATGGATGGCATCTAATAATAGAAGCAGAAAAGATTTGAGGAGGAAATGTGAAATTTAAGACATATTCGTGAGGCATTTAAGTAATTATATCTTAAGAGCTGGTGAAATGAACTATATACAGAATACTGCCACAGTGTTGGAGTTCAGAGTTTGTGGATTGAGTCATTCACAAATTTTTCCTTATAGCCAAACTACAAATTGTGGAAATTTTGCAGCAACTAAAATACCCTCTGCATTTGATTATTTGATCTTTTTTGTGGGAGATTTACAAGTAGCCAATCCAAGAGAGTTGCTCAGTTCTCCTCACTGCTGGTTGAATATACCCCAGTAACCTATCTCTGACAGATGAACCACCATTCCTGCTCTATAATAGGTTACTGTATGTTGTGTAGCTATCTCACAAGTATATAGCCTTAAGAGGCCACCAAAATGCCCTACACTTCCTAAGGCATTATTAATAAAGCATTTAATTAAATTAATTTTTAAGTAAGTACAGGAGACAGCATATTTAGAAGTTTTTTTTTTTTTTAATTTTTGTTTGTTTTATTATTATTTTTTTTTTTTTTTGGCTGGCTCAAGCTGCCTTAAGTGTGGGTCTAGTAAGTCATGTGGAGCTAGGGATGGAACCATAGTATCCTGACTGGGTTTGCATAAGCAGGCACTTAAACAACTGAGCTAACCAGCAGCACCCCCCCAACCAGCATAGTTAGGGTTTAAAATATAAAAATAGATGTATGTATTTTCCTGATCATATCTAAAATTCATACTTTCACAGTTTGTGGGTGCTCTAGAAACCTAACTCCTACAAATTTCCTAGGTGTAGTATAAATAAGAATGTAGAGGGCAAGCCAAATAGCTCAGTAGATCAAAGTGCCGGCAAGCAGGCACAGGGGCCAGGAGTTTGATTCCTGGGCCTGCATTCCAGCCCCACTCCCGGGGCACCCTGGGAAGTCAATTGAGACTTGGTGTGGTGGTGGTCTGTAATCCCAGTACTTGGGGGAGACTATAAACAGGTGGATCACTATGAATCTGATCTACTAGTAAGACCTTGAACACCCTGTAAACACTTCCCTAAAATATAGGAAAAAAGAAGGCAGAAGTGCTTGCCTTCCGGGTGTACTTATACAGGCAAAGACACTACATGTGAGCAGCTGGGCGTGGTGGCGCATGCCTGTAATCCCAGCACTCGGGAGGCAGAGGCAGGAGGATTGTTGGTGAGTTTGAGACCAGCCTGAGCTACAAAGTGAGCTTAGGCCAGCCTGAACTGCAGTGAGACCCTGTCTCAAAAAGACAAAAAAAAAAAAAAAAAAGACACTACATGTGGTTGCAGTATTGCCATTAAAAATACACAATAAGTGTAAATCAGTAGAGATTTATGAATGAAATCTTATTTTGTATGTCATAATATGAAATTATGTTTAGGTTAAATTTTTCAATTGGGCACTTTTAGAGACTATGTAATGTTCCCTTATATATTAAATGAATATCCAATGAGGTTTTTTCCCTTGCAGGGGACCTCATTTTGTGGGTTTTAATTTTATACTTCACATGCAGCAGAGTCTGAGAATGAACAAAAGCACTAGTGTTACAATCTGGAAATAATTCTCTTTTAAAGACTAGTTTTACTTTTATATAAGTTCAAATACACAGATCCTAGGTGAATAGTCAACTCTTTCCTGGATAACTGTCACCCACGTTACCTGCCCCTCCTGACATGAACTGAATTTGCATTTTATATAAATGGATCCTGTAGTATTTAGCTCTTTTGCATTTGACTGCTTTTTAACATTTGTACCATTCAATCTTATGCTACTGTTTGCATTACTGTGCAGAACTAACATTGTATGGATACTTTGTTGTACTATTAATGTAAAAGTTGCATATTTTTCTGTTTGAAGCTATCACAAGTTAATGCTGTGAGCATTTTTATATGTATGTTTATATAAACATAAAAAAGTTTCTGTTGTGTGGTACTTGGCTAGGAGTAGAGTTGCTTAGCTCTAGAGCATGCATTTGCTCAGAATTAACAAATTAGTGCCAAAAGTTTTTCCCAATACTTGAATCAATTAAATTTCATACCAACAGCATAGAGAAATTCTGTTTGCCTCCTGCCAAACTAATAATTTTCATTTTACCCATTTTCATTTTACCCACTCTAGTAAATATGTAGTAAGGATTCCGGTATGGTTGAAATGTATATCTGTTGACCATATTTTCTTTGATGTATTGACCATTTAAATATTCTCTTTTGAGAAGTATCGAAGTTTTGATTAGTTTTTGAGTTTGGGGGGGTGGGGGCTTGTTTTATTGCCTGATCGCCAGTTTCTGGGTTCAAGGCTCAAGCAATCTTCCCAGCTTCAGGCTTCCAAATATCTGATCTTAGAGGTACAAAGCACCATGTTTGGCTTTAATAAATATTTTATTCTTGTTTAATATCTCCAGTGACCTACTTTACTTAATGGTTGATAAGTGTTTTGAAAAATACCATTGATAATTCTTACCTCCACAATGTAAGGTTGTGAGTAACAGAGGAGAAAAGGCCCAGAGCGGTAAATAACATGTCTAAGGCTTGCTAGTAGCAGAGCTAAAATTTGCATCGAGATCTCTGATAACAAAGCTGTGACTTCTGTACTTGGTCACATTGTATTTTCAAATTGCAAAGCTTTTTTCTCTTTTTATTAATAACATCATATGGCATTATTTATAGTTACTGAGAAAACAAGTTTACCTTTATATTTTATTGTAAATTTTTTGTAATTGTGTTAATCTTTATCTAATTTTCCAGTGTAGAATTCTTCATTGCATTGTATTGAGGTGAAATTTGCGTATAATTGACCGTTTTCAAATATATAGTTGTTTACTGTTTTTACTATTGTGTAACTTTCAATTCTGTCTAGTTCCAAAATCTGCCTAGAAGACCACAGAATTTAAAAGTTAAAGTTTGTCTTTCTAAAAAAAGAACTACTAGAGCATAGGTCATAGAGAATAGTCTCACTGGACTTTCTTTCACTTATTGGGCCTCTTTTGCTATTTTAAGTAACAGGCATTAAATATTTTTGTGTATCTGTGTCTGACTATGCTCCCATACAACTCATACCAGGCACATTGTAAATTGAAAGTACAATTAAATTGATTTCTAGGGATTGTAGTACTCAATTGTTAATCACTATTGGATACCTCAGTCTTCCACTAATTCTAGTACAAACCACTTTTCTTTGGGCCTCATATTAATCTATCTGTCCAATGGGAGAAGTCCTTACTTTAATGTATCTATAGGCTTATTGTATACATTCCATTAAATAGCATACATAAATTGTTTGGAGAAAAACAAAGTGATTATCTATAAATGTTAACCAGAAGGATTTTAAAGAATTGTAAAGGCTCTCAAAAGCTTTATAATTGATTTACCTGTTTTCTACCTTTGAGCTTTAGTTTCCTCATCTATAAAGTTGACCTGATAATTTATCACTGGATGACTTGAAACAAAAATACGTGTTTCTACTTCATTGCTATGCAAAAGATATGGCATAATTATACTTGTGAGTAAATGTCACAATTGACTTTTCAGGATTGCAGCGTACTAGCTTTTGTTCTGGACCACCTCCTCCCACACACCCAAAATGCAGAGGACAAGGACACACCAGCCCTGGCCCGTCTGTTCCTTGCAAGCTTGGCTGCTGCAGGGAGTGGTACAGATGCTCAGGTTGCCCTAGTGAATGAAGTAAAAGCAGCCCTGGGAAGGGCATTGGCTATGGCTGAGAGTACAGAGAAACATGCCAGGTAAAACTCATGCTCAACCTAGTGCTTATAACCAAGAGTATCCCCTTACTTCATTCTTGGTCTGTGGAGTTTTTTTATAGGAATAAGAATTCTAACCATACTAGCATCATATACACTCATCTTTTTAAACAGTGTAATGGTACTGCAAAATACTCTAGAATACTAATTAATTTTTGGAGAAAGTTAGTAAACAATAGAGAAATGAAAGAAAACATTTTTTCCTAGTCTTCAAGCAAGAAGTTGAATAAGCTCTTCATTCCTTTTTCCTTAACTGAAATATATATTTTACACATGAAGAATAAGACCCAAAGAATAGTTTTGACCTGTGTAGATGTTACTTCCAAAAGGAAACAGAAGTTATCCAAGGTCAGTTATTGTCATAGTTCAAGAATCAGCTGTATTCATATGATAGAAGTGTCCAACTTTTCTCCCAGGCTTCAGGCAGTGATGTGTATCATCAGTACTATCATGGAGTCCTGCCCCTCTACCTCCAGCTTCTACAGCAGTGCCACAGCTAAGACTCAGCACAATGGCATGAACAACATCATTCGACTCTTCCTAAAGAAAGGACTGGTTAATGACCTGGCCAGAGTACCTCACAGCCTAGACCTGTCTAGGTAAGGTCATGCCCCATCCTCAGGCTTTTTGTCGTCTTATCCTCACCAGATTCATAAGGACGAGGCAAGTGGTATGATGGGAAATCTTCTTTTGTAGGTGGGAAACTAGAGTTTGTTGTATTTTTGTTTCAGCAAAACATTTACATATCTTACTAAGGCCTTGGCTACATCATTTGCTACAAAGTTGTTAAGTGTTAAACTTACACCTTTTTAAAAAATGTCCTCCTTTTTTTTTTTTCCTTTTTTGAATATAGCTTCAGAGGTCTCACTGAGATGAGTCTCTCCAAGTGAGCCCAGAGCCTCAGAAGCATCTCACATTTATTGAGGGCTAAAGACAGGCTAAGGAATGTGCATAATTACTTAAATGAATACAAACTGCTATCTCTACTACTTCTACCATTTGCCTAATACTAGGTTAACACAAATGCTAGCTGATAACATCCTAAGCAAGGGATCAAAGAACAGGGTGCCTGCAGGAGAAGCTGTTATCTGGAATCCCATTTCTGAGAAATTTAAACAGATAGATATCGTCCTTGGGCTCTATTGTTCCCTACTGTCTTAGGACATTAGGTTTTTTTTATCTCAAATCTGTTATTTCTATGATTCCCCTTCCCCCCAACAAAACAATCCAGTATAGATCAGCAGTCCACAATAGTAATGGGTCATCCACAGAAGTGAACCACTCACAGCTCAGTACATTAATATAGCTCCACCTTATATACCTCCTTTTTATACTTTTCTGCTGGCTGTTTAAGACCAAGATAAAGCAAGACCCATATAACAAGAAATGTAACCTTTATATCAGATAAGGTCAATCAGGTACCCTCAGGGTCAATCCTGCATCCTCCTCCTTTTTTGATGTTTCGAGGTGGTCTGACTATGTAGTTCAGACTGGCCTTGAATTCACTGCGCAGCCTAGGCTTTCACCTGTGATCCTCCTTCCGCATTCTCCCAGCTGCTCAGGTTACAGATGTGCACCACACCACCCACGTTAAACTGGCCTTTTATTATAAGAAGATTCTATATTATAAGAAATACAAATGATCAAAAATAAGAATTTAGTCACTGTATTCCTACCAACCCACATACCATTGTTATCTTATTGAATATCTATATTTTTCTTTGCATTGCAAGATGTATTCTTTATTAAAATATTATGTATATAGTATTATATAATATGAGTGGGACTTCTAACATAGATCTTGTCTTAATCTTGATTTTGCTGCTATTTATGATTCTAAGTTGCTGGAATGACCAGGCCTATTGTCCTATGAAAGGTTTCATCTTACGAATTTGTTCTAGTTGCTTACTGGCAATGTATTTTGACTTGTTTCTTTATTCCCTATTCTGTGAAATTCTAGTTAGAGCTGAAGGTTTATTGGAGCAGTATAAACATTTCAATCTAGAATATATACTGTATATCTTATGTTATACTCAGCTCATATTGTATCATGGTGACGCCTCTCTTTGAATCTGCTATCAATATTCCCATGAAGATCACTAAATTAAAATTATACTCCAGTACTTCACTCCTTTTGCTAGAATCTGGAACTGTGCAAGTGTTTAGTTCACTAAAAAGCATGTACCAAATTTATAATCTTAACACCGTATCTTTTTAATCTTAACACCTTAACATCTTTATCTTTTTACTTAAAACCCATTTTTAAACACATGTAAAAGTTTTATACTCCGCTAAGAGTCCAGGTCAGTGGCAGAGTACACAATTAGTATAATAAAAAATACATGTCTATCTCCATTAACCATTGGTTAACATTTTGCTTCATTTGCTTTACTTTACTTTCATTTCTGGAGCTTAGAAATTAGTTACCAACAAATGGTACTTCACCTTCATAATAGTACTTAATCAAATGTCTTTTTAAGAACAGACATTTCTTTATTAGCTAGAATTCCACTACTATACCCAAGAAATTTACCATTAACAAATTAAGTATGTTACGTATATTCATAAATTCTAAATTATTTTAATTATGCTTTGGCGAGTATTTTGATCCATGATGCAGTGAGGATAACAAATAACATTTCGTTGTCATAGCTCTTTTAATGCCCAAAGTCTTAACAAAATATCCCTGATTCCACATTTACATAATTCCTCTGTATAGTTTCATTTTCACTGTTTTTGGGAAAAGTAATATGAAAATGATGTTTATTCTTACATCAGTAGGCATAAAGTGTCACTGTCTTAGTGTTGGTGCTAAATTTGCTCACAGTGAGTGATAATCTATTAGAATTTCACTTTGTAATTATGAGTAAATTGGTACAGGATGATGTGAAGATCAAGTGGATTATTTTGGCCAGTTATATTTTGTCAGTGGCCTGGATTAGTTACATTACTGGTTGCAATAGTAGTGATTTTCTGGCTCTCTATTTTATCCAAAGGTGGGGGTATAAGTCAGTATACTTGCTTGGCATGCACAAAGGCCCTAAGTACAATCTTCCATACAACCACCTCCCCCAAAAAATTTTGGTTTTGGTGTTTATTATTATACAGCCTGTTTGTGCATCAGAAGTGGTTTTCTACTTGCAGATAATCATCTAGAATTTGTTGCCTGCAGAATTACCACAGGCCCATCAAATATGGTATTGATTTAACCCTTGCATTAGGGGTGGCTCTCTAAAGGTCTTTACTTTTTTATGTAAATAATAAAATGCTAGTTTACAACCTTGTGCCCCTTTCTAATAGAAGCTTTTGTTGTGAGATCCTTAATGCACGTAAATGACAGATGTACAGTATTTTTATACTTATTATACCTCTCTATATATTTCTTTGTCTCAGTCCCAACATGGCCAACACAGTCAATGCTGCCTTGAAGCCTCTAGAAACACTTTCCCGAATTGTAAACCAGCCTAGTAGCCTTTTTGGCAGCAAGAGTGCTTCTAGCAAGAGCAAGTCTGAACAGGATGCCCAAGGAGTTTCTCAGGACTCTAATAGCAACCAGCAAGACCCAGGTAGGGAATCAGAGCCAATGGAATGGACAACTAGATGGGCGGGTGTATATAGTTGCTTTTGGGGCATGCATTGCAACTGTTCTGACTTGGTTTTGTTTCCCTGGGAACTTTCTGGCCTTCCAGAGATCTGTTGTAGTGTCATGGGAATCAACCCCACAAAGAATTCCTTCAAATTTCAGCCTTGTTTGGCTATCCTCACACATAGCCTTGTCTTTTCCTTTGTCACTCATTTGTTTATTCTCTGAGAATTTGTAAACTTGCCCGAGGAAGGGATTGTCTTCACACTTGCCTCATGGTACCCAACATATAGACACCCTTTGATTATTTTGCTGGTTGGTTGATTGTTTCAGGAGAGCCTGGGGAAGCAGAAGTGCAGGAGGAGGATCATGATGTCACTCAGACAGAGGTGGCAGATGGGGATATCATGGATGGGGAGGCTGAAACCGACTCAGTGGTGATTGCTGGGCAGCCTGAGGTGCTCAGTTCACAAGAGATGCAGGTAGGGAGGCAGATCATCCAGCATTCCCTGTTGCAGCACTGAACCAAACTCCCAGGTGGTGTGGGTGAGTGAGTACTTTAGATCCTTGCCTCAATGTTGTCTGCTTTGCGGAGGAACACAGATGATACATTCAGTAGATGCTTAGCAAATGCACTTGAATTGTATCAAAGGAGGGATGGGGGCAGGGCCAAGATGCCATGTATGATGAAATGGTGTAGATTCCAACCACAAAATTAGGGACAGGTCAAATATTGAAGTAGAAAGCTGGCCTGAGGCCTTTGGGCCTAGGCACTTTGATGTACTCAGCTCTCGTCATTAGTGGAATCTCCTTAACACCACCTTATCCCTAGCACCACCTCATCCCATAGCACCAGCTCTCATTGGGGCATTAAAATGCCATCTTCTAACGACCCTAAAGAGAAAGTATTGTAATTTCTGGAGCTGGTAACAATTGGTAAGAAATTGGATCTATGGTTCCTAGCCACCTGCTCTACATGTATTCCTGGACAGCCTAAGACAACCTGGTATCAGCTAATTGGAATGGACCCATATGACGGACAATCTGAATATGGATTGTGACAGCACATGGTAGTTTCTATGCTATTAGCACAAAGTGTGTGGTTTTTATGTAACATCTTGTATCACACATTACCCTAGAAATGTATGCTCCCTTGCTGGCTTTTTTAGGGCTTAGGTGCTAGTATAATGATAGACTTGTGTGCATCCATATGTATGTTCTATTTCTCTCCAGGTTGAGAATGAGCTGGAGGATCTGATAGATGAGTTGCTTGAGAGGGACGGCGGATCTGGGAATAGTACAATTATAGGTGAGAGCCCGAGAACTGAGTATAGCCTCTTCCTTTGCTTCAGTCTTTCTTAGGAGGATCCTTTTTCTCATCATCTGCTTGCTCAGCTCTGCCTAAGGGCTTATAGCCAGCCTAATTTGCTGCTTGTCTTAATGTTGATGGTCTTACAGATGAGAAGTTCACAAGCCATCTATAGGCCTGTGGCAGATTTGAAGTATTATGGGGGGTAGGGGTTACCATAAGTATAGATTATAACCTCAAGCACATCAAGTGTTTATTTTCATAGAAGACTAGAGAAGGCTGTAGGGTGAGGAAGTGCTTTCCTTTCAGTTCTTCAGTCAAGTACAGGGGCTTTCTCTGCCCCTGTGTCTCAAACATGAACAAAAGAGTAACTAAGGGTGGCCCTTTTTAAACTTCAAAGGGAAAATGACAAACGTATCCTGCTGTTACTTGGCTTCAAGGTTTATGAGTGTTTATTTTATTGATCAAGAAAATCAAAGGATAAATGAAAGTAAACATGTATTTTTAAATTTTACAAAGCTTTTTCATACCCATTATCCTCTGTGGTTTCACAACTAGTGGGAATTATAAGACAGATGGGATGATCCCATTTTACTGTTGAGCAAACTGAGACTCAGACAGGTAAAGTGACTGGCCAAGCTCACCTAGCTAGTTGGCAGTGAAGAATCCAGATCTTATCCTTCATCCAAAAAAAAGTGGCTATCTGCTAGGTGTACATAGCTACTTAGATGCACCCAATCTGGAAAGGGAAGTCCTCTGTTGTTCAGTGAAGGCTCTGCTCTGTAACCTTCAGTGAGCAGAAGTGGAGAGGATGAATCACAAGAGGACGTGCTGATGGATGAAGCTCCTTCCAACCTCAGCCAAGCTTCCACCTTACAGGCCAACCGAGAAGGTGAGAGTGCTGAGGCCAGAAAGGCCTCCCTTCTTGCCCTGCACGTCTGACAGACAGTACATAGGGTTTCCTGGAGGCAGCTGCCCACATGTGCAGAATAAGAAAGCATCTGTCTGCATGCGCTGACATACACCATCCATTTTATCCTCAGCCAATTTTTCAAATATGTTACTACTGCTTACCCAAAGTTTGTCAATTCTTACTTGGTTCGCTTCTCACCCACCTGCTATCATCGTTCCAGATTCCCTCTTATCAGTAGAATGCAGTCAATAGCAAAGTAGGGCTGAAAAGGCAAGGAGGCACCAGCAGACTTGGCCAAGTCCTAGAGAAGGAGCTCAATGAGTACCATCTGTAGCCAGCCTCCACATTCAGCCACCCTGCTCAGCGTGTTGATGCAGATTGACATTCTCAGGAAATACAAGCTGGCTTGCTAAGTGTACATCACCCAAGATCTGATTCTTCCTCTCCTAGAGTCAGATACCCCATTGCCTTCCCACTCAGTCTGCCGGTCTGCTAAGTAGCCTGTTTTCTAGCTACTCAGTATAGTCCTCCAATGTGCTCCCTTTGTTTTAGATTCCATGAATATCCTGGACCCTGAGGATGAGGAGGAGCACACTCAGGAAGAGGACAGCAGTGGCAGTAACGAGGATGAGGATGATAGTCAGGATGAAGAGGAGGAGGAGGAGGAAGATGAGGAAGATGATCAGGTGAGGGGGGACTGTGTTTGGGTTGGTTGAAATAACCCCTCTTCCATGGGAACGCAGAACTGCAGAAAAACAACAGTCTGGGTTGCTAGCTAGCCTCAGCGCCAGCCTCCCTCACGTGCACATGACGTCAGACTTCAGAAAACCCTTACCTCCCGCAATTCTCCATCTCCTATTTTCCCTTAAGGAGGATGATGAAGGTGAAGAGGGAGATGAAGATGATGACGACGATGGCTCTGAGATGGAATTGGATGAGGATTACCCTGATATGAACGCTTCTCCCTTGGTCCGATTTGAGCGCTTTGACCGGGAGGATGATCTCATCATTGAGTTTGACAACATGTTCTCCAGTGCTAGTAAGATACAGGGGCTCAGCTGGGTTTTACCTCTTGATTCTTAATACCCTCCTCTAGGGTATGCCAAGCAGTGAACTAAAGCAACTACCAATCTGATAGAGACTGCACTTCTTTGCTGACTTCCTGGGGCAAGGGATGTCTCAATGCATCTTTCAATAGTATATCCTTCAAAGAAGGAGTAGCAAGAAAAAGGCTGCTTTTGTATATAGGCAGCCATTTAAGAACCTGGATAACTTGATCATATTGTTTGTTGAGACCAAGGCTGATTGCAACGGGCACCTACATACATGCTACAATTATAGGGCAGTCAACCCTTATTATCTGTAGCACTGGCTCTTGAGGGTGTGGATGAATACCTTTGAGCTTGGCATTGGGGAGTGGATTTGAACATTTTTATTTTTCATCAAAGATACATCTTTTTTAATGGGATAGTGAGTCTCTTCCCCCCCCCTTTCAGCATCAAAATTCACATTAAGTGTCATTTAGAATTAAGTTCCTACATTTAAGCTGTCTTGATAGGATAGGTCTTGACCTCAGATCAGAATATGACGTAGCAGAAAACACTATTCTTGTATATTGTCTTGGCCTAGTAATCTCTTACCTCTTTGAGCCTCAGTTTATCACCTGTAAATGAAAAATGTTAAAAGAAAAAAAAATGGGTTGGGTTATCTAATTTTCAAGATAATCTTTCATGATTTTCTTCATTTTTGTGATTTTTCATTCATCTTCCTTATAGTTCAACTTCTGTCCAACAAACTGGACAGATATTTGAGGTGTGCATACTGGGGATAAAGCAATAGTAAAGAAAGCAGTTATCCCTCTTAAGAGTATATGATCAGGTAGCAATACTACATTACCCTGTATTACATCATAATGTGGGAAGAAAGCACAAAAGATTTTCAGTCTGTCAAAACCAGGTATCACAGGTTAAGTGACATGTTAGGCCAAGAAAAAAGAAGATACAGGAAGAGGAAGAAAGGTCTTCAAAATAGAGGGGCAGCATATGTGAGGGATCTTAGAGGTATCATTGTAGCTGTAGTATAATGGATTAGGAAGAAAATACTAGTTAGGAGGCCATTGCAGTATCGAGATGAGATGATGGCCTAGACTCTATGGTCGTATCAATGATTGCAGATTATTTGTGGGAATGAGGGAGAAAGGACAAGGCTCAGGTTTCTGTGTGAGGAAGTAAGGCTTATGAGACATGCTGCTGTTTGAACAACCATGGAAGAAATAGTTTTTTTTGGCACTAACCTCGTTTTGCATATTATCCTTACAGCAGACATCCCCCCATCCCCAGGAAATATCCCTACTACCCACCCATTGATGGTACGCCATGCAGATCACAGTTCTCTGACATTGGGCAGTGGCTCCTCCACAACTCGTCTCACTCAGGGCATCGGACGCAGTCAGAGGACCCTCAGGCAACTGACAGCTAATACAGGACACACCATCCATGTTCACTACCCTGGGAATCGACAGCCCAACCCTCCTCTAATACTCCAGAGGTAAGTTATAAAGATGTATTATACCCAGTGGTGGTCTTAAAAGAATCTTTACTGAGTTTCAGCATTGTCTTAACTGTTGAGGAAATAGTTCCTCTTAATGTTGCTGTTGCACAAATAATTTGTGTGTCCCATTTCTTTGTCAGGTGTTTTTATAGGCTTTGGTAAAATACACACAGGTGTGTGTGTGTGTGTGTGTGTGTGTGTGTGTGTGTGTGTGTGTGTGTGTCCTGTTCTTGTACTTGAAAATCTTGTACATTTGGCTATTAAGCATCTCACTTTTCAAGCATTTGACATTTGGAATAGTCAGGACAACAGTCCTGCCTCTCAGCTCAGTTTAATAGGAGAAAATTTTCAAAGTTAAAAAATATATTATAAAGATCAGTGTACAAAGTACAGAGGCATTGTATTTGGCACTGGTACTGCCCATACCAAAGTTACAGAACAATGTGCATTCTCATTGCAAATAAAGTTCCATTAATTGGTCTGATAGTCAAGAAAATATGAAAAATTCAGCCGGGCGTGGTGGCGCATGCCTGTAATCCCAGCACTCGGGAGGCTGAGGCAGGAGGATTGTTGTGAGTTCGAGACCAGCCTGAGCTACAAAGTAAGCTTAAGGCCAGCCTGAACTGCATTGTGAGACCCTGTCTCAAAAAGACAAAAAAAAAAAGAAAATATGAAAAATTCATAATTGCATTCTGAATTTCGTAGAGAAACTGAATAAAAGCTCTCACAGTAACAGGTTGATAGTGACCTTGGGTACATTACCATCACCCTACAGGTTGCTTGGTCCCTCTGCTGCTGCTGACATCCTTCAGCTAAGCAGCAGCCTTCCCTTACAAAGCCGAGGCCGAGCCCGCCTCCTGGTAGGCAACGATGACGTCCACATCATTGCCCGGTCTGACGATGAACTGCTAGATGACTTTTTTCATGACCAGAGCACAGCTACCAGTCAAGCAGGCAAGTTTGTGTGGTAAATGGAGGGTGTAGAGTATGTTATTCATTTTCCTTACTAAAGAAATGTGGAAGTGTCTACCCTGGAGAAACCACATGCTGTCAGAGGACAAACCACTAAATGATTTAGCCAAGGGCAACAAAACATTACTGTCTCTGTGAACCTTTTATGTGCCAAACCTCCTGATAGACTTTGGGTCCTGTTAAGAAAATAGGTTCAGTTGACACTTCATAGGGCCAAGAATCTTTCCTTTGTTCCCCTACAGGAACCCTGTCCAGCATACCTACAGCCTTGACCCGCTGGACAGAGGAATGCAAAGTTCTTGATGCTGAGAGCATGCACGACTGTGTTTCAGGTGTGTGGCAGCTTGATTGTTTATCAGGGAAGTAGTAACTCTTCAGGGCTAGGAAGTCCATTTAGAGCATTGTTTCTCTAGTTCATGGTGCCCTCAACTCTGCCGTGGTTTCTTCCCCAGCACACCCCTTCTTATCCCAGACAAGTTCTGATCTTTATACTTCTCTGCTATCAGTGGTTAAAGTTCCCATTGTCAATCACCTGGAATTTCTGAGGGATGAGGAACTGGAAGAAAGGCGGGAGAAACGCAGGAAACAGCTGGCTGAGGAAGAAACAAAGATAACTGACAAAGGCAAAGAAGATAAGGAGAACAGGGACCAGAGTGCACAGGTGATTCCCAGGGGCTGGGAGGACTCATCTTTGCCTTTGTGGCTTAATTTTCCTGTAGTTGGGGCACATTGGTGGTACCAAGTCACTGAAGAATCCTAGGACTTTCACATTAAACCTGCCTGGCAAATTTCTCATTCCAAATAAACCATATATTCACCTGAATTTGGCCAGGGGGTGAGGGCATCAAATCCAGAGGGAAAGTTGATTCTCCAGTGTCTCACTGGGAAACCTGGAGCCAGAATAAGCTTGAATCAGATCGAAGAAAATACACATACCCTAAATCCCATCACCACATGCAACTTTTCTAGAGCTTAATTTTGTGTAATACCTAACATGACTTTGGTTTAAAAACTTTACCTACTTTTTCAGAAACTTGTGGTCCCGAAAATACTATAGCTTTAAAAGTAAATGATAGAAATTAATAAAAGTGCCTAGCAAGTAGACTTCGGTATAGTTAGGGTAACATTAGATTAAATATAGTAGATTAGATTAAGTAGCTTAAAAATAAGGATATAAGTTTTGCCTTAAACAGGGATATGAAGAAGGGTAGAAAATAAATAAACCAAATATATAGCAAAAAAAAAAAAAAGAAACTATGCCAGGTTTGGGAATATAATTCTGGTACTGTTTTCCTAGCATGTATCAGGTATGATACCCTGAGTTTGATAAACCCAACACAACCCACCAAAAATACCGATTGGAGAAAATAAATTAGATTGATGCTTTCCTTTGGTCACTCAGCCAAAGTAATTTCCATCTAGTTAACTAAACTCAGGTAATCTAGGTCATTGGTGTCAGAACTGTGGTATTCATGTCATAGTATGCTGTTTGATATTATTGAAAGCTCTAAAAAGTTCACCATCACTGGTCTAGGTAACTCACAGTTGCTTTCTATCTACTGTGCTCAAAAAAGTCCCACATTGGTCTGTCCCTTGTCCTTTCAGTGTACTGCTTCTAAGACAAATGACTCCACTGAACAGAACCTGTCAGGTAAGTCTCCCTTTCCCTCTTTGTTAATTGATTAGTGGATTTTCTTTTCTATCCCTTCAAAGCAGCTGGCCCAACTGGGCTGAAGATGGATGCTGGTGCTCTGTGGGATGAGGTAGTAGATTGTATAGTTTTAGGGTCATACCCCATCTTGGAGATAACTATACAGTCTACTGTCTTTCCCACGTTGGCACACCTTCCCAACGAATGCCTCTACACAGGTTCTTACTCTGGTTTTGCTGTACTTACTCTGGCATGTATAACAAGGTCATATAACCAGTTCCTTTCCTCTGAAACTGAACATGTACATCTTTAAAGTGATTGTGTCTTCCTGTGTGCTTCTTCTTATCTAGTGACATTGGTTCTCAAATGCCAGGCCTTGGTGGAAATGAACAAAAATAAGGGTGGTTTAATTGTTTTTCTTAAATCTGAATTTGATGTCATTCAAAGGTTATATCCTTCATAGTTATTTGAAATCAAAGTAATATTAAATGATGTTGAGATTAATTTTTTTCTTATATAAATGAATAAACTGAAAGTGCAGAGTCCCTATTTTAGTCTCTCTTGTTTTGGTTTGTTTTATATCTAAATATTACTGGGTAAAGGTTGCTTTGTGGGAATGGATAGTATCTGTTCCTTTTCACTTTCTTACACAGTGGTCAGTAGCCATTTTGTAACTTAACAACTGGCCCATATGGTATCATGTGTCACCCATCCCTATTTCCTTGGAAGTTGCTTCCCTATGTGTGCGTGTGTGGTACCAGGGATCGAGTTCAGGACCTTGCACTTGCTAGGAAGGCTTCCCTATAACTTGTATCTCCTTGGGCTCTTGAGTTGAGAAATGATGGTTCCAAATCCTTCATAATGCTTTTTAAAGCAATGAAGGAGGATAGCTGTCTTAATGCCCTTAATCTAGCTAAAAGTTTTTGAAAGGGTCTGCCACAAGATCAAAAGGCCTTTCACCTGCTATTTTTACTAAAAGATCTTGCTTGTGCTGGGGTGAGGTAGTAAGTTGTATTGTTGTGGGGTAGGGATTTTAGGCCCCATTAAGAAGGTAACTATACGACTTACTACTTTCCCTGGTGTGGAGCATATTCACTTAAGTCTTGGCAATGTTGCCTTCATGAGACAAAGCTGTAGATGTTCTTTGAATAATGGAGACTGGAAAAATGACTGATGGGAGCAAATAGACAATATTTAGGGTGAACAGATAGCAGTATAAAATGGCTTATTCTTCTTTGATTGGAGCATATAATTGTTTATATTGCCTTTATGCAGAAACTTAAATACTTCACTGTTTAGCTATATATTGACTTCGTTTACTCAATAGTGTAAAAAGGAAGAAGGAAATTGAAGTACACTTCAGTAAAAGTTTTGAAGGAAATTCTATTCCTTGCTCCATGCAAATAAGGAAATTACAAAGATGATAGGCTTTTGATAATAGATTTTCTGTATCGCTGTGGAAACATTTAGCCTAATCCTAAGTATGTGACCTACAATCTTCCCCTTCTCTCTGGGTCATAGAAAAAATTTTATTCTTATGCTCCACAAAGTCAGAGTTCTAATTTTTAGCATAGCTAGCACAGCTTTATTTAGCCTTTGTCCTGAGTATACAAGACCAGCTAAGAGCACTTTCTTGGAGTAGTAGGTTGTAGGACATAGTCCTGTGTCACTGGCTGAGTTGAATACTTGTAAAGCTACATGTGTCGATTAGGATGTTTCCCTTGGTCATTGCCTAGTATTCCCTTAACCCCCATTATCATTCTTTCCGAGAAAGATGGGACTCCTATGCCTGACAGCTACCCAACAACCCCATCTTCAACTGATGCAGCTACATCTGAGTCCAAAGAGACCCTTGGTACTCTGCAGCCCTCACAGCAGCAACCAGCACTCCCACCCCCACCAGCCTTAGAAGAAGTTCCTCAGGAGCTACAGTCCCCAGGTGGAGAAGGGGGAAACTCTACACAGCTATTGATGCCGGTAGAGTCAGAGGAATTGGGCCCCACAAGGCCAACTGGAGAAGCAGAAACAACTCAGATGGAATTATCTCCAGCTCCCACTATAAGTGAGTAGAGTTTCCATTTTTAGGGTTGCAATAGGAGGGAAGAATGGCTATCTCTGCAGCTTTACTCTTGCTTGAGAGAGATTTAAGTATGAATTTAAAGTCCTTATATATGATCACAACTTGTGCATTAGCTTTCTTAGGTGAAGTTTAGATTTTTCCTCTGTGTCCTCAAGTAATTGTAGTTGTGTATCTAGTGATACTTATGTGGATTCAGCTATTTATTGAGGCATTTGTTCTGGTGGGCTATCATGCCAGGCTTATTTACATTTTTGAAAATAGTTCTCGAAAATAGATATTACCACCTTTAAAAGAAAATCTGAAGCTCAAAAGTAAAATGATTACCTCAAAGTCACTCAATAAGTAGTTGACCTCAAATTAAAATCCATCTGTCTGACATTAGTTCTATATACAGAAGCCTCTGACTCCATATATATACAAGTCTTAATTTCTATTATGTCACTATTTACCATTGGTTTCAAATGAGGCCTCAAAATTAGTATTCATCAACAGAATATATTAAAATCTTCTTGTTCTCTGTGTTCCATTTCATACTGCCTGCTCCCTGTGGTATACTCTGGAGAAAATTTTAAAAATCATTTATTTTTTTGTTTTTCCTTTAAGGAACTTATTTATTTAGAATTGGTGGCATGTGTATACAAGTGGTACCTGCCAGAAATCTCAGTGACAAAATCTCTTATAGGGTACCTAAGGTAGATGTTATGACAGACATACCTAAACATAACAAACATTCAAAAAATGGTAGAAAAGGCTTAAGGATGGCCATCAAGATAGCTCAGTGATCTAAAGCACCTGCTTAGGCAGGCACGCAGAAGCTGCTGTTCAGTCCCTAGTACCACATGCCACACCAGCCACACCCCCAGGGTGTGGGCTGAGCCGGCCACAAAAATAAATAACACAAAAAAAAAAAATAGAAAAGGCTTAAGTGTGATCCTTAAAATATAAGATCAGTTAGAGCACAGAAAACACCGTCAAGAGATAAAGATTGAGAAATGAGAAGTCTAAACTATGAAGAGAAACACTACCAAAAATATTGTCATATTGTTACCCAGATTCTGACCAAGCAGAGTTCTAACCTCTCCCTGTCACTTCTTTCAGCTTCTCTTTCCCCAGAAAGAGCTGAAGATTCTGATGCACTAACAGCTGTTAGCAGTCAACTGGAAGGGTCTCCCATGGACACCAGCAGCCTGGCTTCTTGTACCCTAGAAGAAGCTGTGGGTGATGCCTCAGCAACTGGTAGTTCTGAGCAGCCAACAGCAGGTGGCTCTACTCCTGGGGATGCTTTGCCTGTTGTGGCTGAAGTGCAAGGCAGGGCTGATGGGACAGGTGAATCTACCCAGCCACCTGAGGACAGGTAAGCACCATGTGCAAGAGGAAATTAGGAATGTATTAGAGGGTATTTGAAGCTGCAAACATACTAATTAATGTGCATGCCTATTGGGCTATGGAAATATACCTAATATCTGTAAGAAATGGACACTTAGGAATGTTTTATAAATGAGTAAAATTACTACAGAGAACCTGAGAATTGATTTCCTTCAGCTCTACCCCTGCTTCCTCTGAGAGTTCTTCCACCAGAGATTCTGCTGTAGCCATTTCTGGAGCAGATTCCCGTGGAATCCTAGAAGAGCCACTGCCTTCAACAAGCAGTGAAGAAGAAGATCCCCTTGCTGGTGAGTCCCATGATTGTTTAGCCTGTCTTGGGATTCTTTTTGGCTTCTAGTAGCTATTTGTGTGGAAATGTCCACTAAACAGTTCCATCCAAAAAGAAGGCACGTGTGTGGGAGAAAGTTGTATATTAGAAAGAGTGCATAGGCTTGGGAGTCACTAGCCTTGGGCCTCAGGTTTCCATAATGCACTACTTTACCTTTACAACTTAGACCATTATTTATTTCTTCAATCTCCATCCATACTGTTTTAGGCAGCTTTCCATTAAAATACCTAAGATAATCAACTTTAAAAAGAGGGGAAAAGTTTATTTGGGATCATCGTTTTAGAGGTTTCATTTTATGGTGCCATTGCTCCCATTGCTGTTAAGCCTGTGATGAGGCATAGAGCATGGTGGAAGTACAAGATAGAATAAGAAAAAGCTCAGGATCATAATACATCCTTCAAGTGCACTTCTGCATAATTGAAAGATTTCCCAAGTAGACCCCACCTAAGTATCCCACTATCTTCCAATAGCACCACAGGCTGAAAACTAAGCCTTTAAACACATGCACTTTTGGGTGTAGGTAGGATGTTTCACTGACATGGCTGAAACAGAGTAAATAGCAGTGAACGTTTGAGAAATTGTGCAAAACTCTTCTACTAAGCCTTTAAAAGTAGCGATAAGTAAAAGCAGAAGATGGATGAAAGTAAAGAAGTGAAGTCTGAGCCCTTCTTACAGAAAAAAACAGCCCTACCAAAGATTCTGCCATGCTGCCCATTGAAAATACACAAACCTGGTTTCCTTTAAGCAGTGACTTAAATTCCTTTTTTCTTGGCATCTTCCTCAGGTATCAGTCTCCCTGAAGGTGTAGATCCCTCTTTTCTGGCTGCTTTGCCTGATGACATCCGTCGGGAAGTCTTACAGAATCAGCTGGGCATTCGTCCACCAACCCGAAGTGTCCCCTCCACAAATAGCTCAGCTACCACAGTGGTGGGAAATCCTGGTGTGACTGAAGTCAGCCCTGAGTTCCTGGCCGCTCTGCCTCCAGCCATTCAGGAGGAAGTATGTGAGCAGGCAGATGATGGGGCCAGGCCAAATGGCAACAGATTTGCCTCCATTGACTTCTTTTGCCCATAGGTGCTAGCCCAGCAGAGAGCTGAACAACAGCGACGGGAACTGGCCCAGAGTGCCAGCTCGGACACCCCCATGGACCCTGTGACCTTCATCCAGACTCTGCCCTCAGACCTACGTCGTAGTGTTCTAGAGGATATGGAAGACAGCGTGTTGGCTGTAATGCCACCTGACATTGCAGCTGAGGCCCAAGCTCTGAGAAGAGAGCAGGAAGCACGGCAGAGGCAACTCATGCACGAGCGGCTATTTGGACACAGTAGCACATCAGCACTCTCAGCCATTCTCCGAAGTCCAGGTAGAGAGGCAAGTGGGAGGGTATTGGCCAAAGGATGTTCATTGCTCCCTTTTGTCCTGTCTGGCCACAGCTTACTACCTCCTTTGTCCATTCTTAATTTCCTTTTCTTTCATTCTAGCTTTTACCAGTCGCCTGAGTGGCAACCGTGGTGTCCAGTACACTCGCCTTGCTGTGCAACGAGGTGGTACCTTCCAGATGGGGGGTAGTAGTAGCCATAACAGGTAACTTGGTCTTTTTTCATTTATTTCATACTACTTGGGTCTTATTAGTCCAACTCCCTTAATTTTATAAGCATGGAAGGTAAAGTCCTGACCACTCTAGGCAATCAATTGCCTTGAATGAGTAGAAGAGCCTCATCTTTGAACTCCCTCTCAAAAGGGGCCACACCTTGGTTAATCTAGCCACCAAAGGCCACAATTACAAAAACAGGTTGTCATGCTTTTAATAAGGCGTGCTACCTGCCTTTTCTCTTGGCACCTCCCTCAGGTATCAATCTCCCTGAAGGTGTAGATCCCTCTTTTCTGGCTGCTTTGCCTGATGACATCCATCGGGAAGTCTTAGAGAATCATCTGGGCATCCGTCCACCAACCTGAAGTGCCCCTCCACAAATAGTTCAGCCACCACAGTGGTGGGAAATCCTGGTGACTGAAGGCAGCCCTGAGTTCCTGGCTACTCACACAAATAAAAGAAAACAAGAAACCACTTACCTTGTTGGTGGTGTCTAGATTGGAGAAGTAGAAAGAAGGAGCAAGTTATAAGCTATACTACAGCAGAGTGGACCCAACTTGCTAAAATGTGAAGGGAATGGTGACTTTATATGAGGCAGGTGCTCCCTCTGGTGGTCTGGAGAGGACAAAACTAAGAATTATTTTTTAGACCTTAAACGCAGTCAGATTTTTACCCGTCAAGAGATAATACAGAACTGAGCAGGACTCTTCTCAATGGTCTTGAGATACAGAGAAAGTTACTTAACTGTTTGCTTCTCTAGTTCATCTCAAAAATGGGTAATATGGTGTAGGCTGTATAGGAGTGCTGTGAAGAAAAAGTTAACAGACATAAAATGTGTTGTATATAATAGAAACAAAGCAGGCAGTTGGGTGCATCGTCTCTTGAGCTTCCCTAGAGTTGTCTAGTTAAATTCACTCACCTAGGTTTATGCCTCATTCCAGAGCTCTACCTGAAATATTAACCAGAAACTATATTTCTAGGCCTTCTGGCAGTAATGTGGACACTCTCCTCCGCCTCCGAGGACGGCTTCTTCTGGACCACGAAGCCCTGTCTTGTCTCTTAGTCCTGCTTTTTGTGGATGAGCCAAAGCTCAATACTAGCCGCCTACACCGAGTACTGAGAAATCTGTGCTATCATGCCCAAACCCGCCACTGGGTCATTCGTAGCCTTTTGTCCATTTTGCAACGCAGCAGTGAGAGTGAGTTATGCATTGAAACACCCAAGCTGTCCACCAGTGAGGAAAAGGGCAAAAAGTCAAGCAAGAGCTGTGGGTCAAGCAGTCATGAGAACCGTCCCTTGGACCTTCTACACAAGATGGAGTCCAAGAGCTCCAACCAGCTTTCCTGGCTCTCAGTATCCATGGATGCAGCCTTAGGCTGCAGGACTAATATATTCCAGATCCAGCGTTCAGGAGGGCGTAAACATACAGAGAAGCATGCAAGCAGTGGCTCTACAGTCCACATCCACCCTCAGGCTGCTCCTGTTGTCTGCAGACATGTTCTAGACACACTGATTCAGTTGGCCAAGGTGAGGAGCTTGAAGGAACTTAACTCCTGAGAATAGAAATGGTGTGGCAGCAACAGCCTCTGTCAAATCTGGATACTAAGGGGGCTAACAAGTCTTCCTCTTTACTCTTATTTTATGTCCTTTCCAAGAAATTGTCCAATAAATAACTTAGGTTTTTAAGCATTCTGTAAGTCAACAGAACATGGGATTCAGATTTTATTGGTTTTTGTCATGTGATTTCAAAAGTTGTAAGAGCTAAACCTAGGACTTAGTACCACTTCCAATGAGTGTTGTTTGAATAATAGTGTTACTATGTATTAAGAGCCTTCCTGCCTTATGCTGGGCACTGTGCAAAATACATTATCTTGTTTAATTTCAATAGCTTCATAAATAGCGTCGTTTTCCTCCCCATTTTATGAACAGCAACTGAGGCTCAAAAACATTTGCTATTCAGTCTGCCTTGCTGCAAAGCCCTTGTTCATGTCTCTAGGCTGCTTCACCATCTGTTGGATAAAACTACTGTATGCCATCTGCCCTGTGTTACCAAAGGAGAGGAGAGTCTCGTAACCAGTTCTCTGTCAGGAAAACTCATTCTCTGTGGCGACCTCTTAGACCAAGCCTATTCTTCTTTTCCTGGCAGGTGTTTCCCAGCCACTTCACACAGCAGAGGACCAAAGAAACAAACTGTGAGAGTGATCGGGAGAGGGGCAGTAAGCAGGCTTGCAGCCCATGCTCTTCACAGACCACCAGCAGTGGCATTTGTACAGACTTCTGGGACTTATTGGTAAAACTGGACAACATGAATGTCAGCCGGAAAGGCAAAAACTCCGTGAAGTCAGCGCCAGTGAATGCTGGTGCTGAGGGGGAAACATCCCCATATAGCCTAGAGGCCTCTCCACTAGGGCAGCTCATGAACATGTTGTCACACCCTGTCATCCGCCGGAGCTCTCTCTTAACCGAGAAACTTCTCAGACTCCTGTCTCTCATCTCAATTGCTCTCCCAGAAAACAAAGTATCAGAAGCACAGGGTAATTCTAGCAACAGTGCTTCCTCTACCACTGCTGCCTCTTCAACCACCTCTACCATCACCACCACCACCATCACTGCCGCCGCCACACCTGCACCCCCTGCTGCAACCACCCCTGTTACTTCTGCCCCGGCTCTGGTTGCTGCCACAGCTATATCCACCATTGCAGTAGCTGCTTCAACCACAGTGACTACTCCCACAACTGCTACCACTACTGTTTCAAGTAAGTTTGGGTGTAGGCTGGGAGATACAGGGCATGTACTCTGGCTCCTATCTCACCTCTACTCCTGGACCCATGAAGTCCTCCCTAAATGATAGCCTTAAGCCTGGTTTCTGTTTGGGAAAGCATAGTATATTTTCTTGCTCTTTACCAGTTTTCTTCCTTCTTCCTTTCCTCTTTGTCTTCCCACTGCTTTTTCTCCCTCATATATGCACAAACACTCCTATAAGGGTCAGTAGGCATTCTGTGAATGTGCCCTTCCTTAGTCTGGGCACCGAAAGGAAAAAATTCTCATCTTCAAGGAATTCTCAGCATTTCAAGCTGAGGGGAGCCAATTCTTTGTCTTTTCCTATAATAAGAAACTTTTATATTTATTTACTGGCTATTGTTAGTATATGTTTGTAAGCCATAATATGCATTCATCAAGGGGAATTAATAACATACATACTACAACTTTATTCTTTTTTACTTCTTTCCCAGTCCCTAAATCCCCATTCCACCTCCACAAAGTCTACCTATTTCCTATCATCTGTCCTTTATTTTGCTCTTTAAATTATTCATACCTCAGGTTTCTTCCATAAGAGAAACTAATATTTAACCTTCTGTGTCTGATTTATCTTACGGTTTCAAGGTATATCTGTTTCCCTACAAATGATTCTATATATTCTCCTTTATAACTGAGTGGTTTTCTATTGTTCGTATATATTCTACATTTTATTTATCCATTGATGTGTTGATGGGCACATAGGACACTCGAGGGATTTAGCTATTAAGAACTGTATTGCTGTAAACATAGGTTTGTATATAACACTGTAATATGTCTTTGACTTTCAGGAAGATACGCAGAAGACAAAACTGAGTAAATAGTATTTGTTTTAGTTTTTTAGGAATCTCAGTATTGTTATCCATAGTGGTTGTGAGCCAGTTCTTTTACAGTGTCATTCAAAAACATGCTGGATACTGTGTCAGTTGGGTTAACTAGAACACCCACGGGAAATGAGCCCTGTAACAGATAACTAAGGATTATCTGTAAAAGTAGGTTGGTGTATAATAGGAGGAGGAATGGTTTGGGAAAATGTGTAGGGTTTATTTCTTTCCAATTTTGATGCTCTGAATAGTTCAGAGTGTCCTTGGCTCTACCATTTATGTCTCTGGCTTGTGTCACAGAGCCTTACGATTTTGTTTCCTCAAAGCTTTGACTACTACTAAAGGCAACAAATCTCCAGCAAAGGTGGGTGAGGGAGGCAGCAGTGGTGCTGACTTCAAGATGATATCCTCTGGTCTCACTGAAAACCAGCTTCAACTCTCTGTGGAGGTGAGTTCAAGCACTTCTTAGATGTTGAGGTTGAAGACAGAAAGGTTTGAGTTCTCACCTTAGGACTTATCTTTTTTTCCCCCCTCTTTTTCCAGGTGTTAACGTCACACTCTTGTTCTGAAGAAGGCCTAGAGGATGCAGCCAATGTGTTACTGCAGCTCTCTCGGGGGGATCCTGGAACCCGGGACACAGTTCTCAAGCTGCTACTAAATGGGGCTCGCCATCTGGGTTATACCCTTTGTAAACAGATAGGTACAGTAGTAAGGCATTCTGTCTTTTTGAAACCTTCCACTTGGGTAACATCTCTTTATGAAAGTGTTGCATAAGGCCCCAGACTGAATTAGATTATACCATTCTCCTATAGCTCAATCCCTATTTTCTTCTCATTTAATTTTTCTTTGAGAACAAGGTTGGACTATGTCCCCAATGCCTAGCACATGGCTGGTGTCTCTACTAGTGAAGGGACAAGAGAATGTGTGGGAATGTTAAGGTTTCCTTTCTTCTCCCTAAACCTGTAAGAGCAAAATGTCAACACTTGCAAATTGTCTCATTTCCATCATTTTTATTCCTAATTTATCAAGAAGAGAGTAAAACTCAGAGTGATAGAATGATCAGACTAAGAAGTAAAACCAGGTTTTCCATCAAAATAGAGTCTGCTTTTGTTTTTTCCCATTCCCATCCCAATTGTGGTTCTCTCTATATTTTTTGTCCTTGCTTAATTTATCTTCTTCCACAAATTCTACTACTATATATTTACCTTCAAATTCTCACAGTAACCTTGGGAGATTGGTCAGTATTCCCATTATTAAGATGCATAAGTGAATTAGACTATGGTAAGAAATAAGTCTGCAGTCACCATAAAATCTCTAACTTCAAACTTAGACCATAGCCTATGTGCCTCCAAAAGAGATCTTTACACCAAGCTGCACTTTTGTGTGCATTCACAGATTGCTAAGGCTAGCAAAATTGATGTTTACCAAGTAGTTGATTTATGAATATACATGATAATCTGAACAGAGCAAAAGTCATGTTCACTCTGGCTTCTCTGCAAAGAGGATGGCCTGGATAGATCTTTTGGGAAGGTCTGATTTTTAGCTGTTGAGTGGGGAAGTCTCTGAACACTTGATTTCTTTTCCTATCCAGGCACCCTGCTGGCTGAGCTACGGGAATACAATCTGGAACAGCAACGGCGAGCACAGTGTGAAACACTTTCTCCTGATGGCCTACCTGAGGAACAGCCGCAGACCACCAAACTGAAAGGCAAAATGCAGAGCAGGTGGGTAGTAGCTGCACTTTCTACTGAGGGCAAAAATCTGGGGCATTCTAAAAGGTTGCTCTTGCTGACCTCATTTTTTCCTGTGGGCAATTTTACTGTTTGTTTATATACACATGTCTTGATTTTTTTCCTAATTCTCTATATTTGTAAGATTTCCTTCTGAGGTTCTTTGCCCTTCTGGTGATACCAAAAAGCCCTGCTTGCTCTGGGTGTTTATGCTTTGATACTGTCAATATACGCAAGCCACCTCTACACTATCCAGGTTTGACATGGCTGAGAATGTGGTAATTGTGGCATCTCAGAAGCGACCCTTGGGTGGCCGGGAGCTGCAGCTGCCTTCTATGTCCATGTTGACATCCAAGACATCTACCCAGAAGTTCTTCTTGAGGGTACTACAGGTCATCATCCAGCTCCGAGACGACACACGCCGAGCTAACAAGAAAGCCAAGCAGACAGGGAGGCTAGGTATGAAACTAGAGTGTCCAATTGAGGGGCAGGGTTGGTGGTAGAAAACCTAGAGTCCATGGAAGGAAAGGACTCGACGTACTATTTCCTTCCTATATGACCTTTCCAAAAAGGAAAATGATGATCCTTTTTTATAAGGTTCAAAATGTTGATGGCTGCATTGTGTATTGCATTCAACTTGTCTCCATAGCAGATTAATTAGAGCAAGTAGGAATTAAGGAGTAATAAACCTTTTTTTGAACAAGTCTTAACTCGCTGGGTGTGCACTTCCTTTCTGCTTCTTTGGTTACTCCTAAAACACTGAGGCCATGTTGCCTCAGCCATGGCCTTCCAAGTCATATCCCCTATCTCTTTCCTCCTATCCCACAAAACCCTCTCACATGCTACCATCTGCCATGCTTTATAATGATAGATTTTAGTGCCTGATGAATACTCTGAAGCTGTTTGAACTAAAGCTCAGAGACCTCATCAAGATGCCCTGTGGCAGCCCAGGAGATAGGAGAAAAAGAGAGAATTGGGCATTCCCTCTTCTTGTATTTTATATCTTGCCTTTTTTCCCCCCCTTTCCCAGGTTCCTCCAGTTTAGGCTCAGCTAGCAGCATCCAGGCAGCTGTTCGGCAGCTGGAGGCTGAGGCTGATGCCATTATACAAATGGTACGTGAGGGTCAAAGGGCGCGGAGACAGCAACAAGCAGCAACGGTTAGCATGATGCCTGTGGCCCCTCATTCATTCGTCTCTCCCCTCCACCGCCGCTCCCTCCCCCCATGTCATCAGTGGGGTTTCATTGCCCTTATGTGCTTTTGCATTGAGTTTGCTATATGAATGCTTCTGGACAGCAGGGTTACTTTTCTGCTGGTGTTTCTCTATTTGTTGATTGGTTTGGTTTGAAATTCAATTTGACTTAAAGCTTGGCTATCATACTCCATTCCCAGCTATCCAGTTAGTAGTGGCGCTTTTGCAAACTGCCTAATGCTAAGTGTCTGGGTTCTGAGGGGATGTGGAGGTAAAGTTTTTTTCAGTATCTTGGAACAGTAACAGATGCATCAGAAATATCTCAGGAATCCTACCCCTGAAAGTCCCTCAAGCTTGGTTCCTATCTCATGCAGCCACTTACATCTATAGCTACCCTCTGTACCCTGGCTTAGTAGCTCTTTTCCATAATTCATTGGCACCTTTGTGCTCAGGCACTTTAAGAGCAGACATTCAGGTATTTAGGTAGCCAGTTGAGTGTTGTGCTAGTAGAGTAACTAGAAAAGACTGACATAATATGCCTGGTACAGCACTCATTGTTTTCCTGTCCTTGCAGCATGTAAGGTTGCCATCATTTAAGACCTAGGAAATACAGGTTTCCTGAGGTTTTTTTTTTACATAGAATTACATAGTATGGTTTCATTAAACATACCCCAAATAGCCTGAAACTTGGTAGTAGTGACTCCAGGAGAATAGAAAGGGAAAATACAGCTGCTTCTCTGGAGTAATTTTTTTTTTTTTGCCCAGTTTCTTATCTGTTACCTGATAAGACAGATATTGGTTTAATATCTACTGGTGAGAGATGACACTCTTCCCTATTTCACCAACAAATAGAGACAAAGACCAAACCTACATTCTGCCTATCTAAATCTAAATTTACACACACACACACACACACACACACACACACACACACAACACCCCACCCCTGTCCTAGGAGACTTGAAGTCTACTTAGGAGTAGAGTATAAGAAATACTGGAGCTCTTTGAAGAATTTACAAGCTTAGGAAGGAGGACAACAAAGGAAGTAGGAAAGCCATTCTTTTGTCCTGGAGACCCATAGTCCCCCAACCAGAGAGAAAGTTTTCTAAGCTCAATTTATGAGAAGTAGAAGGGCCAGCCTCTAGCCTGTTCCCCAAAGAAAGCAGAGTTGCACCTTTTATGTGACCTTATCTAAATGTCTCCCTTTTATCCAGTCGGAGTCTAGCCAGTCAGAGACATCTGTCCGGAGGGAGGAGTCGCCCATGGATGTGGACCAACCATCTCCCAGTGCCCAAGATTCTCAGTCCATTGGTCAGTATTATTACTTCCAATTTCCAACCCAGCAAAACAGAAGGGAGAGCCACTCTTAGAAAGTATCTATTGGATATTTTGCTCCCCGGTGTATAGAAAATTCAGTGGTTAAATCAATAGCACATTGTGATAGGCTATTCATGGAGATAAAGTATGTTTTGAGTCATGGAAAATATACCTCTCTTTCCTTCAACTTTTCCTCATCTCAAATAAAATCTAGGCATGGTGGTACATGCCCCAGAGTCCAGCACTTGGGGAGGCTGAGGCGGAGCAGGAGGATCCTTGAATATGACACCAGCCAGAACTACATAGTGAGAACCTGTTAAGAACCAAGAGGGGAGGGGAATAAAATAAAGGATGTTCACTGTTAGAATTAAATAATACTATGTGTAGAGTGCAGAATTAAATGATACTATGTATAGAGTGCTTAGAATTACTTGGTACAATGAAAGCTTTCTCAAAGTTGTGTACCCTTTGAATACATTCCTGTTGTGTTCTCGTAGGACATCTGTCTTTTGAATGCTATATTGAGTTATTTACTATTCATTAGGACTTTGGAAGGTAGCTATTTTCATGTTCTCCATTCATCATCTTTTACCCAAAATCACATCATAGTTGCCAGGGCCATGATTCAAGCTTCCTAGACCTGTCAGTCTTGATGCATAGTCAGGATTGGGTAGCAATAAAAAAACTTTTTTTTTAAGAAAAAGCCTAAGCAGGGGACAGGTGTGGTAGAGAATAGAAGACAGCAAGAGGGAAAGAGCTGGTGAAGAAGCAGTTTCTTCCCCCACTAAGATGAGACTTGTTTACTTGTTTACTTAGCAGAATTCAGGGGACACCCCCCAAAGCATACCAGGAGAAGTACTGACTGGGGGTGAGGATGGGATATCTACCTTTCTTCCCATGGCTTCTCAGGGTCTTTAAGTTGTCCCGGGACTAGGTGACCAATCCAAAAAGCATGGATGGCTGGGGAGATACTCAGTGACATGAGCGTCTCCCTGGCATATGCAAGGTCCCAAGTTTAATCCCCAGTACAATAAATAAATAAGTAAATAAATAAATAGCATGGAACTTCAAAGTCAAAAAGATTCAATTTTATGTTCTAGCTTTATTCCTTGGGAAAAAATAGGGAGAAGGTAGCCTGCTTCCAAGGCAACTGTCAGAATTCAATGAGGATGATACCGTGAAAACATACTGTGTAGACTGGAAGACAACTATTGCATTACTCTTAGGTAAATGACTAGGTAATCACTAGCCATATAGGGGTGTTGAGCACTTAAAATGTGGCTAGTGCAATTGAGGAACCAAATTTATTGTTTTATTAAACGTCTTCCAGTATAGAATGAGGCACTAATTCACATGTTGTGCAGTGAGTAATACTCTTGCAAACTGGCAAACAGTTTGTACTACTTCATCTGTCTAGTGCCTTGTACATTTGGTCTGGGGAAAGAACTCTTGAGTATACATCAAAGGCTTTCTGACTCTGTGGTCTATGTATTCAGTATCCTCAGATGGAACACCACAGGGAGAGAAAGAAAAAGAAGAGAGGCCCCCTGAGTTACCCCTGCTCAGTGAGCAGCTCAGCCTAGATGAGCTGTGGGACATGCTTGGGGAGTGTTTAAAGGAACTAGAGGAATCCCACGATCAGCATGCGGTGCTAGGTAAGTTGTTCTTTGAGGGCCCTAGTTCCAAATTGTTTTTGCTTTTCTGGTAGTCCTCAGTGCATCTGTGACAAAAGTTATTCAGAGAATTGTTTGTTCTCAGGCTTCAGTATTGTAAACAATTTCACCTTTTCCTTTAGGGTTAGGGTTGAAGTTCTATGGTAAAGTACACACCATGTGTGAGGTTCTGGGTTCCATCTCCAGCACCCCCTAAAAAATGGGTTTGCCTTCTCTTACCCCATTTATGTTGAAGTTTACAATTTATTAAACTTGTGCATGAAGTTTACATATGTTACCTGGAAAAGTTCAAGGAATAAGAATTTGAAGAATAAAAGATGTTTTAGATCTCATAATCTCATTATTATGGACATTCTAAAAATGGAACGCTAGGCATTTAAAAGGGTTAATGGCTGGTATCTTACTTTGTAGACCAGGAGACTTCTATAACTAATTGCCTGCAGCATTTTTCTTGGGCTTTGAGAAAGAGCTGGCATATTCTATGACTTTATGCCACCATTATATTTCTCAGCCAGTTTTCATTATTTCTCCCATGTTTTATTTTTGTGATTTGTTTGTGAAGGCCGAAAGGTGTTGAAGTTTGTAAACTAAAGCATCTCATCTCTCATTCTTCACCCCAGTGCTTCAGCCTGCCGTTGAGGCTTTCTTTCTAGTCCATGCCACAGAACGGGAGAGCAAGCCTCCTGTTCGAGACACCCGTGAGAGCCAGCTGGCACACATCAAGGACGAGCCTCCTCCTCTCTCTCCTGCCCCTTTAACCCCAGCCACTCCTTCCTCCCTTGACCCATTCTTCTCCCGGGAGCCCTCATCTATGCACATCTCCTCAAGCCTGCCTCCTGATACACAGAAGTTCCTTCGCTTTGCAGGTACAGGGTGCTCTCAGAGCCCCAGATAAAGAAGCATTGAATTTATACAAGGTTGTTTCGTTTATTTTATCCTTAGCTTGTATAGCAGAGTGAGAGTGTGTATGAGAACATGAGTGTAGCTAAGTCAGTATGATCCTGCTCTGGAACCCCATGTGTGCCCTTCTGAGGGGTTTGGAGTTTTTCCCTCAGACTATGGGAAGCCAAGTTGAGTAGATTATAATGCTCAGATTCAAATTCACACCTCAGGGCTGGTCTGTTGGTTTAGCTGGTTCCTGTTTAAGACCACAGAAACGAAGAAGAGATAGTTGCTAGTGGTAGGCGCTTCTGTAGCTCCTGGGATCCATGATGTTCTGATTCCTGCTTTCATTTCTACCCTCAGAGACTCACCGCACTGTGTTGAATCAGATCCTACGGCAGTCCACTACCCATCTTGCTGATGGGCCTTTTGCTGTCCTAGTAGATTATATTCGTGTCCTCGACTTTGATGTGAAACGCAAGTATGTGGTGGGGAATGGATCCTCAAATGGTATATCCCCTCCTAGGAAGTAACAAATGATGCTCCTGGGGCCAGAAGTTTCTCTTGCTGCCAATGCATGGAATGATGTTAACGAGGAAGGAAAACAGCTCTGCCAGTGACATTGTACCCCCTAGCCTTCACTTATCTGTATTCTTCATCAGTAAAATGAAAGCTGTATGATTTTTGAACCACATGATTTCTAAAACCCCATTCCATCCTTTTGGGTTATGATGGACCTGAAAGTGCCTAGGGTATGCTCAGCCAGCTTCAGGAGCTTCTATAGTACCCCCCGTATTCTCTCTTCTTTGGATGCATATGCATGGCATACCTACTTACAGAAATTCTATTCCAGTCTCTGTGGGCCCTTACTCAATAGAGATAGGAAAACTTTAAAGATAATAATAAATTATTTACCTCTCCCACTACTGGCCTCTTCCAAAGTGTGTGAGGAACAGAGCTTAGATTATTTGGGGGATGTACAGATTATTGTATATTTGTCCTGATCACACAAATGGAAGTCTACTCTGCTATTCTTCATGCTATTTTCCTTTATTTTTTTTATTGAAGTACAAATATCAATGAGACAGTTTTAAGACACCTTGACAAGATGGATTCGATAAATTAATGCATTGTAAACTGTTGTCATAATGTTTTGGTATCATACAAGGTGTATACATGATATTATATTTACAGACATTTTTATAGCAGATGTCTCTTATCAGTAAATTAAAGAGAGAGTAGCTGTTTATGTATCTTATTTTTTCTACCTGAATTATATCAAAGATTCAATAATTAATACTTTCTGCCTTGTTATTTTCCTAGTGCCTGTCCATAGTACTAGAAGCCAACATAATATCCTGTCCAACCACCATTAGTGCAAATCTTGCCTCATAGAATTATGTAGAAGCACGACGTATCTATCCCAACTGTACTGTCCATACACACACATCATGATTCTTCCTTTCTGTACCCCTTCCTATGTCTACACCTGTCAAAGATGGGCACTCCATTGTCATTCACCCAATTTAGGTGCCTAAACACAACAGTCCAGCATTCCAGAACAATAGTGAGTTATCTGAAGGAGTTGTCAACTGTAGCCAATTACAGCTCAACTTATTATTATGGCCCCACATTGTAAACCTCATTTATATACTTTTCTGCTGGATGGGTAAGACCTAGATAGAGCAAGACCTAGAAACAAAACATGTAGTTTTGTTTTTGATGATGTCAGTGAAGTCCCCTCAGGGTTTATTTTGTAATCGTGTACCTTATTCTGTAGATCCTTTGTCTGTGTCATCCATGTGGATGAGCCACGGCCAATGCTTGATATTTTCCTTTTTTATTATCTAAGATATTTCCGCCAAGAGCTAGAGCGTTTGGACGAGGGGCTCCGGAAAGAAGACATGGCTGTGCATGTTCGCCGTGACCATGTGTTTGAAGATTCCTATCGTGAGCTTCATCGCAAATCCCCTGAAGAAATGAAGAATCGATTGTAAGAACCTACAGCAGAGAGCAGATGAGACAGGGGCTCTTTCTACATAGTGGCACTCCTTAGTCTGGCCTAAAATAAAGGACATTTAGGGAGTTATTGCCTTCATCCCCCATAGAAATCTTGTTTAGATAATTTCACTGTCTTCTATCATCTGGACCTTTGCACGAGCTACTTGGTAGTTTTCAGACAGAAAAGTCTTTGGTGCATATAAGGATATGCCTCAAGGCTTCACAATGATTTTTTTTTTTTTTTTTTTTGCGGAACCAGGAATTGAACTCGGGCCCTTGCACTTGCCAGGCAAGCGCTTATTCTACTGAGCCATCTCCCCAGCCCCCAAGGCTTCATAATGAGAACTTTTATCATTGTTATATACTAAACCGGGGAAACCTTCTAAGCAAACTACCTTGGGTTGGGAGAGATTGTGTGTTCCTGACTCACCTCCACTAAATGAGCAACTGTTGACTGGTGATTCTGAAACCAAATAGAGCAGATAGCAGTTCATAATACAAATATCATAGGATCTGAAGAGACAAGAGAGAATTACTGGGTTTGTGTGAAGATTCCTCCCCCTTTTTAGTGTGGGCCCACTATCTAATCACAGGGCTTTCCTGGCACTCTTCACTTCACCTTTTCATCAAATACTCTATTCCCCAAAGGCTGCTTCATAGCCTTTCCCTCATTCATACTGTTAGCTAAATGGACAGCTCTGCCCTGGGCTTTCTGCACAGCTCTGTTTTCACTCTTTCCTAGGTATATAGTGTTTGAAGGAGAAGAAGGACAGGATGCTGGAGGGCTTCTGCGGGAGTGGTATATGATCATCTCTCGAGAGATGTTTAACCCTATGTATGCCTTGTTCCGTACCTCACCTGGTGATCGAGTCACCTACACCATCAATCCATCATCCCACTGCAACCCCAACCACCTCAGCTACTTCAAGTTTGTTGGGCGCATTGTGGCCAAAGCTGTGTATGACAACCGCCTCTTAGAGTGCTACTTCACCCGCTCCTTCTACAAACACATCTTGGGCAAGTCTGTCAGGTGAGTAATGTAGCACAGTCTTGAGACTATGCAGTTCTGGGTTCACCCACTTTGCTTGTGTCCCATTCTGTGCACATAACACAGACAAATACACAGTCCTCTCTAATTGTGTTTCAGATACACGGACATGGAGAGTGAAGATTACCACTTCTACCAGGGTCTAGTTTATCTGCTGGAAAATGATGTTTCCACACTAGGTTATGACCTCACCTTCAGCACTGAGGTAGGTCAAGGTCCCTAGCACATTCTATACAGTTCAGGACACCCATTTTTAAATCACCTTAGACCTCATCTTGGATAATCACTTGTAGTTCTAGGGAAGTATCTTGACTTCTTGAAACCCCATACTCTATAACCGGTTAGGCACTAAAAAGTAGGTATTTGTAAGACATCACAAGTAAAAAAAAATCATCATAATAAATAATCAGACTGTTTCTTAATTATTTTTCATATAGACTGCAGTGTGTAATTCTTCATTCCTGAATGTGGTTGATTGTAGAAAGGTTGTACAAATAGAGATAAGTGAAAATAGGAGGGGTCTGGGGAGATGGCTCAGTAGAATAAGCACTTGCCTAGCAAGTGCAAGGGCCTGAGTTCAATCCCTGGTTCCACAGTAAAAGAAAAATATAGAAAACACTTTGTTACTCCCTCTAAATTCTGTTCTATAAAGATTGCATCAGCAGGCATTGTGGCACAAGCTGATGAATTCAAGGCCAGCCTTGGCTACACAGTTGAGACCTTGTCTCAAAGTTTTAAAAAGAAAGTGCTATTACATTGTATGTGTTAGCCATACTGTTACTGTCCTGTTCCTTTTTATCCTCTTTTTTTTTTTTTTTTTTTTTTTGAGACTGGGTCTCTGCAGTTCAGGCTGGCCTTAAGCTAACTTCGTAGCTCAGGCTGGTCTCGAACTCACAACAATCCTCCTGCCTCAGCCTCCGAGTGCTGGGATTACAGGCCTGTGCCATCATGCCCAGCTCCCTCTCTGTTTTCTTAATGTGTTTTAGACCCATATTATTTTCCTTCATTCCTGCTATTGGGAGTTTAGCATGTAGCAAGAAACGTAATGGTTTGCTATTGGACATGCCTCGGCTCACTGCTTGAGGGTATGGCAAGGAGTTTAGAGTTCCCAGGTCTTTACATTGATCTCATCTTGAATCAAGCTTGATACATACAGTTGTTGTTTCTGGTATTCTAGGTCCAAGAGTTTGGAGTCTGTGAAGTTCGTGACCTCAAACCCAATGGAGCTAATATCTTGGTAACAGAGGAGAATAAGAAGGAGTATGTACACTTGGTATGCCAGATGAGAATGACAGGTAGGAGAAATGTCCTTTAAAACTCAAATTGCTTAATAGAGAAACAGGTCAACCCCCATTCTTTTCAGAATTTTTTTTTGTCTGACATAACCAAAAATGTCTTGTGCAAAAGGAGTTCAAAACACCTAACCAAAAGGCTCTTCTCATACAGGGACGGTAGGTTAAAACAGGCAAATCTGCTAACTAGCATCAGGGGCCATAATGACACAACTGACTGCGAGTAGTTGTGTAAGTTCAGAAATCATGTAGCTTTTTGGTTCTCTTATCAGGAGCTATTCGCAAACAGCTGGCAGCTTTCTTAGAAGGTTTCTATGAGATCATTCCAAAGCGCCTCATTTCCATCTTCACGGAACAAGAATTGGAACTGCTCATATCAGGACTGCCCACCATCGACATTGATGATCTGAAGTCTAACACTGAATACCACAAGTACCAGTCCAACTCTATTCAGGTAAGTAGCTTGTCACTGCTACTACTACTGCTGGGATCCTTTCCTATATATTCCCCTTACCCTATGTACTTTATTTTTTTAAACTTATGTTTTAAAATTTATTTATTTATTGCAGTGTCTTGCTACACATCATGGACTTTTTTTGTGGGGGTACAGGGTCAGCTCAGCCCGCCCTGGGGCATGTTGTGCTAGGGATTGAACCGCGGTTCCTGAGAGCTTGCCAAAGCAGGCATTTTAGACCACTAAGCTATCTTGCCAGCCCCCTATGTACTTTAGTTTGCATGAAACCCTATAATCCAGTACTCTTATCATTCTCCTTCAAAGGTATTTTTAGGTGATGTTTTTTATTTTATGAGTGAAGGAACTAAAGCCTACCCTACAGAAGGGGTTTAAGATCCCAAGTCCAGTACTATTTCCCAAATCCCAACCCCCCTGCCTTCCAGGGGCTCTCTCTAATGCTGGCATTTTACATCCCATCCTGCAGATCCAGTGGTTCTGGAGAGCACTGCGTTCTTTTGACCAAGCTGACCGTGCCAAGTTCCTCCAGTTTGTCACGGGTACTTCCAAGGTGCCCCTACAAGGCTTTGCTGCCCTTGAAGGTATGAATGGCATTCAGAAATTTCAGATCCATCGAGATGACAGGTCCACAGATCGTCTGCCTTCAGCTCACACATGGTAAGAGGGTCTGTTTCTCTTTTTCAGCTTTCAGATCACACTTCCAGACTTGGTATTTCTAGATTCTTACTCAAGGTTGGTAATACAAATCTGGCTTAGGCTTCAACCTTGAGTAGCTCACAGTTTTATTGGCTCTGTGGAAGTGATGCAGTACTTGAGATAAAATGGAATAGACACAATAGGGAATGGGGAGACACTAAAAGGTAAAAAAAAAAAATCACAGGAGAGCATGGTATATTGCAGAGAGATGAAGTCTAAAGAATTCAGCAGTGGTCAGATTTATGTTTCTGGGGCTTAATGACCAATTTGGAGCCAGATTAGATTAGTAGAGAGGAGACAAAATTGGGAGTCATCAAGAATAGAGAAAGGGCCAGCCAAATAGCTCAGCGGATTAAAGCGCCTGCAAGCAGGTGCAGGTGCAGGGGCTGGGGTTCAATCCCAGGGCCTGCCATTCTGGCCTGGCCCCCAGGGTGCACTGAGATGGTGATTGAGACTGGGCGTGGTGGCACGTGCCTATAATCCCAGCACTTGGGAGGCTGTAAACAAGAAAATCACTACAACTCCGATCTTGTAGTAAGACTCTGAACACTCTCTAGATCCTTCCATAAAAGATACAAAAAAAAAAAAAAAAAAAAAGAACCAGAGATGGGGCCTGGGGATGTAGCTCAGCAGTAGAATGCTTGCCTAGCAAGCTGGAAGCCTTGGGTTCAGTCCTCAGCACCAAAAACAAACAAGCAAAAAAAAAAATCCCTCACCTAAAAACAATTCAACCAAAAAAGAATTGAGAGTAGGTTCCATCAGCTTAAGAGAACCAGTGGACATGGGGAACATGAGTTCAGTTACATTTCTCCTCATGGACTGATCTTTCTTCTTTTCCTAGTTTCAATCAGCTGGACCTGCCTGCCTATGAGAGCTTTGAGAAGCTCCGCCACATGTTACTTTTGGCTATACAGGAGTGCTCTGAAGGTTTTGGGCTGGCCTAATAAAGCCCTACCCGCCTCTGTGGGGTTTTTCTACCATTGTTGGACCTGGGGAGGGGGGGCATTTAAAAAGAACCAGAAAGAAAACTGTCAAAACCAATAAACAAAATCCATCAACTCACCATGTGTGTGTCCCAGCTGCCCCACCTTCCCCAGTACATACCTGTTTCCCTTTTCCTGCTCATCTCTTTTTCCCCACCTTCCCTTTCCTTGCTGTCCATAATCCCCACCCCATGTGTTTCAAAGGCAATAGCCTTTGCAGGGACCTGTTTGTCCCAACTGTTTGAACAGTGTGCTCCTCAGATTCTGTGTTCAGAAGGATTTGCTGCATTGAGACTTGAAACCTTTGGATAGGGGAAAAATTATATATATATATATTTTTTTGTTCTGTTTGCATTTCTTAATTTGTGCTTGGAATGTGTTGATGTGCACAGCTAATGATTCAATGCGAGACAAGATTGGCGTCTGTGTTGTGGAGGTTTCAAATAAAGAGCACTCTTCATAACTCACTTTTCACAAATGGATTTTTTTTCAAATTTTTAAAAACAAAACAACCCAAAAACCTGAAGCACATACTAGACACCTGGAGAAAAGTTTAAAATGCACTCTCCAGAATACCATCTCTACCTTTGCCACTATTACAAACTGCATCCTTCAAAGTCATTTTCCCCATAGTCAGGAGAGATTGGCAGCCACCAGGAATTGGGAGAAAGTCTATTTTTAGAACCAGATGTGTACTTGGGGATGGTGGTGGTGGGTAGAGATTGCAGCCAAGTTTAAATCAGTTTGTTCAGAGGATCAAATTATAGGAGATAATACAAAACTACGTATTCAAGGGCTTTATTTGGTGAGTGGGGCTCAGGTTAAAATTTTAAAATTTATTAATACTTTATTCCTAATAAAATGTTACAAGCAAAGAATTGGGCCAGCCCCCTAAAAGACTTATTTCTTGTTTCTGTTTTGTCTCTTGTCATCTGTCTGCCAGTATGTTCACAGATCACCTAATAATCTGTTGTGATTTTTACTCCATCCAGCACTTAAAGCTAATGTGAGGATTTTGATGGTTTCAGCTTTCAACAAAAAATAATTTAATAAAAGTTTAGTTAGAAAACTAGTCCCAAATGGTGCGTGCTTTGTGTGTTCTTTTTTCTCATTCACTGAAGTGCTACACCCTAAAGATTTTCACTGTCATATCCCAGAGTGTGTGCCAGCTGTTTTCCTCCTATATTTATACCTGTACCTGACTGATGCCTGATAACTAAAAAGATAAGTGAATTGCCCCATCCTGTTACTGCATTTCTAGACATGTCTGTGACATGCATTATAGAAAGGAGTCTTTGGTGTGCATAAAGGAAGTACTTGATAGCCTTGAGGGTCAGGATTTTTTTTTTTTTCTCTTCAAAGTCTTATTCCTATCCTGGGCATGTACACTCCTGTAATCCTAGCACTCAGCTGAGGCAGGATTGCTGTAAGTTTGAAGTCATCCTCAGTTACAATGTGAGTTCAAGCCCAGCCTTCATTACATTGGCCGTATCTCAAAACCTTGTTTTTTGAACTTTTCTAGTTTCATGCAAACATTCAAAAATGTGTTCTTGTGCGTGAGTGAGTTGAAGTCATACAGGATTTGAGATTAAAGAGAGTTCTCCATATAAAGGCAATAGGGTTTCAGTTGAGGGCGTAGTTTAAGGGCGGTGGCCTACGACTGGGGAGTCCAGCAAGGCTTTAAAATGGAAATGAGCAGAATTGAGGACCAGGTGTATATCTCAGTGGATAGAGAACTTGTCAAGCATGTGCTAGGCTCTGGGTTCAATCTCCAGTACAGATAACCCAAAAAGGTCCTTAAAGTAGAGTGAAAGCTCATTATACCAGTTTGTCTCTGCGACATGTACAGTGTAAAAGCATGTAAACATCAAACAAAAGCCAGACTTTAGCATTTTCTAAAAGCTATTTTGTCACTTAAAACACCCCCTTTTTCAGTGCTGGCATATAACTCACCTTGCATATGCTGTTACAGTAAGTATTGTACCACTGAACTATATCCCCAGGCTAAATACTACCTTACAGTTTCAGACCACTAGCCATCATTAACTTTGAAAATAGTTCAATAGAAACCATTTGTTAAACCAAGTAAACTAAAAGCTAATGGAATTTAAAAACTACCAGCAAGATGTTATTAGGAAACAAAGGTTCATCCTTCAAAATTTATTGTCCAATAGAAGTATAAATGAGTTATAGTGAAATCCAGGAGTAAAAATAGGGTTTGTAAACATTTTTAGTGTATTTGGTATAGGGTGTCACTATGCAGCTCAGACTCATAGTGATCCCCATGTTTCAGCCTCACTAGTGCTGGGATTACAGATGTGCACCACCACATCTGATATGCTTGGCCCACCTGGCCAGTACAATTTGTGGTGCCAGGGATAGAAGCCAGGGCCCTGTGCTTGCCTAAGCAGGTGCTTAGTCCAGTGAGCTATCCCACTGGCCCTGTTGCAGTGTACAGTCTCAAAGTTGTCAAGAGTTGTAGTATGAGACCTGTTTAAAAGTTGGTAAAATTGCAAGATGAGGTAGCAAGAGCACAAGACTAGTGTATATAACGTAAAGAGAACCTGTCTCCAAAAGTTGAAAAGTAAAACATGTATGTACTAAGACTGCAAACTCTGTGAGAGCTACAAAGTCCTATATGTTGCTCAAGATGAAGCTATGAGGAGATGCAATAAATAGGCATGCATCTGAGAAGCTATATTGTACAAAGGACTTTAATTGCTAACATCTTTTAGGCTTTGAGACGGTCTCACTGTTCCAGGCTGGCCTTGAACTATATTCCATATTGGCTTTGAACTTGGCTGCAACCTCCTGAGTGCTGGGATTATAGATGTGTACCACCACACCTGACCATTGCTATTGCTAACATTTTACAGTATTTCTTTGGATGGTGTTCAGTACATCGGTATTTCTTTATAATACTATATACTGTGGTACTTTATTATAACGACTGCAATACTTCACAGTGCCTTTTTCTTCTATGTGTCTTCCTCAGAGCCAAAAGATAACAGTGATACATCTATACATAACAGAATACTACTTGGATATAAATTTGATCCATTTGAAAATGGCTGCACCTGTCAAATAGGTTGAAATCAGACACAAGCTTAAATACCATATAATATTTAAGTAAAGTAGTGTACAAATTACATAATAAAGTGTGGACAGAAGGAGACAAATGGAAAGGGGTCCAAGAGACAGGGTGAAAGAGGGAAGGGAAGGGGAAATGAATAAAGGTATGTGCAAGAACCTAGTAACCTCAATGGTTGTAAGTAAATGTCATACATAAGCCAAGAGTAATATCAATAAGAAAAATGAATAGGGTAAAGGAGGGAGGGAAGAGGTTTTTCTTTTTTTTTTTTTAAAAAAAAAAAACAACTATTTTGTACATATATCCACATCAGTATGATTGTAAACTGCATGTACTATGAACATGTACTAATAATGAAAGACAGCTTGAGATGGTATCAGAAGTTGCAGGCTCTGAGTAGCTGCGACCACAGGCATATACCACCACATCAAGCCTCCCATTTTGTGAGATCAAATTTATTAAATTTCACAACACAAAGGCTGAAATACTGCTCAATGGTAGACCACTTGCCTACCATTTGGTGTGGTCCTCAGCTCAATCCCTAGCACTGCATACACAAGCTTTCACAATATATTTTTTGAGCTTTTATAATGTTTGTTAAATTCTAGTCTAACAAAATCTGATTTTATAGACATCAGCCCATGTTAAACATGTTTACCGTGTGAAAGCTCTTCAGACATTTAGGTGCCAGAAGAGATATTTATCCTGTATTATAGATAATGAAATTAAGGCACAAAAACATTTAAGCACTGCCAATAAATAATTGATTATAATGTAGAGAGCAATTTTATTTCTGCCACTAGATCAGAAATAGGCTTAATTCTTCATAAAGGCTAATTAATTGCCGTTTGCACAATATAATTAAGCATGGCTTTCTTGCCCCCTAAAAATTATTTTCTGAACTATAGTTACCACTAGCTATCTACTTAACTAAAACATGCCCTTTAACTGCGCATGGTGGTGCACATGTATTCCCAGCACTCTTGGAGGCTGAAGCAAGAGAATCACAAATTCAAGCCCAATTTGAATTTAGTAATTGAGCAAGAAATTTCTTAAAAATAAAACTGGGTGTGGTAGTGCATACCTGCAACTCCAGCACTGGGAGGCTGAAGCGTGAGGATTGCAAATTTCAGTCCAGCCTGGGCAATCTGGTTTTAGCAAGACCCTATCTCCAAAACAAGTGCTGGGAAATTAGCACAGTATGCAAGCCCTGGATTTAATCCCCAGAAATAAAGACAAAAAGAAAAAGAACAAGCTAGCTCAATGTGAAGGCATTTAGTTCAGTCCTTAGTAGTGGCCAAAAAATGTACCATCTATTTCAAGTAGAGCATCATATATCACATTAAGTTAAACAATTTTAAGAATAAAAGGATGTGGAGCAAGGGATATAGCTCAGTTGAATAAATGCTTGCCTGATGAGTGCAAGGGCTTGAGTTTAGTCCCCAGCTCTGCAAAAAAGTAAATAAAAGGATGTTGTTACACTGGGTATAACTCAGAGAACTTGCCTAGTTTGCTTTGGGTTCCGTCTCTAGCACCGCAGAAATTTATTATAGTGGGCAACAGACATCAACAAACCAGATAAACTGGGATGCATAGCTCTACTCTGTACTTGGAGGAATATCTGAGGAAACATCGTCACTTGTCATAAACATTAAAAATAAGAACTTTGTTGGTACTAGGAGGGAGAAAGTAGTCTAATTTGTACTTCACACTAAATTTCAAATAAATGACTGGAGTTATTTAAGTATAAAAGGAAACTAGACAACTGATCTGGGAATAGGAAATCTTGCTGAGGCTAAAAACTGCAGAAGACATAATGAAAAACAATATAGTCAGCTACTAAAACAGACAGCATGAATAAAATTAGAAGACAACATGAATAAAGTTAAAAGGAAAAGGCACATCTGTAACATGGAATGGTTAATTATTCATAAATATGTGTGCATGTTTATAATTTACAAATCACTGGAAAAGCTTCCCTAAAGAGAAACACAAGGAAATTAAGAGGCAAGTCACAAAAGAAATACAGGGGCCTGGGGAGATGGCTCAGTAGAATAAGCACTTGCCTGGCAAGCAAAAGGGCCTGAGTTTAATCCCCGGTTCCACCAAAAAAAAAAAAAAAAAGAAAGAAAGACAAATGAACAATAAGCATATAAAAATGCTTACATTGTATATTGATTAGTTTTCCTGTCGCTAGTACAAAATCCTGGACATCCACAAATTAAGGAAACCAGGCTTATTTTTGACTTATGCCTTTAGAGGTTTCAATTCATGCATGGCTGGCTTCAAGACATACATGGCATGGTGGAAAGGCTCAATGGAGGTAAGATGCTCAGCCCATAGCATCTGGGAAGCAGAGCACTGAGAAAGACCATCAGTGACAGATGTGCCCCCCAAAGACACCCTCCCCAGTGACGCATCCAACTGGATCCCACCTCTATAACAGCACACTGAGCTTTGAAGATCAGTGAATTAACCCACATGAGTATAGTGTCACATGGTTCAGTCACCTCACTAGATGTCTCTTAATCTAGGTGTTGACAAGCTTTTATACTATGCCTTGTAATTATTATTACCTCTAATAACCAAACATCATTGAATGTTCAATGAAAATTACCTACCAAATTGAAATCCTGTGTGTTTATGTGTTACACACTAGTGAGAAATTGGCACTACCTTTGTTTTGTGATGGCTAAGGATGGAACTGAGAGTCTCAACCAGCTAGGTACATGTTGTACCATGGAGCTACACCCCAAGCCTGGCACTAGTCTTTTGATGTGTAGTCTTGTGACACCTGTGCAGAAAGAGAGCAATAGCTCTAACTTCGAGGGAGTTGTCACCACACATACAGCTGGTCTTGGTGTCTTCCTGCTGAATATGAATTATTTCACAGAGATCAAAGAGGGTTACTCTGTGACCAAGATGAAAATGGATCAAGAAAAAATTGAGACCACTCCATAACAATGTCTGAGAACACACACAAACATTTTCCAAATCACAAAAAAGTAATCAAACTTCCCCTATCCTAACAAATATAAATGACTGCTTTTTCTTTTTAGCAATCACAGCTTTAGCATTTCTCTAGACTGCCCTCGCATACACCTAATCACAAAATTAAACCCACTTTTGGATAGTAGTAAATCTACAATGAAACCATTTCCTTAAATCCTCCTCTAAAACACCCAACACAAACCCAAATCATGAGCTGGGGAGATAGCTCAGCAGTCTTAAGCACCTGCATGGCAAGATAAAGGACCTGAGTTCCATCACCAGTACCACATGCCCTGCCAGTCCCTAGAACACTGGGTGCACCATGCTGGCCCCGAAACCAGGCCTGTTGGTGCACACCTGCAATCCCAGCACTGGGGAGGCTGAGACAGGAGGATTACTACGAGTCTGAACTGCATAATGAGACCCTGTACCAAATAAATATTTTTTTAAATCCCCTGAGATGCCCCCACCATTCTTCATAATATGCATTCATTCCCACTGCAAAGAGTAAGAAATTCAATTTACTCAACTCAGGACATCTTCATGTTCCTGGTCTGTCTGCAGGACATTGGCACTATGCACAACCTTAGCATGTACATAGTCAGGTAGCCTAGGCTTCCATTAATCTTTTGTAATATTCACAAATTTAGCTGTAAACTGACAACTCAAATGTTTTGGCTTGCAGACTTGTGTGTGTGTGTGTGTGTGTGTGTGTGTAAAAATATTAATGGTTTGAAGTAGGACATATCTTCTATAGATCCAGTCCCCAACCACTTCTCATTATGATTTATACAATCCTGGTTTGTTCACCCATTCATTCAACAAGCACTTATCTGTATACCAACTGTGTATGAGGCTGGGGATAGATCACTGAATACTTCTGACATAAATTTCTGTTATCAAGAAGCCAGCAATATAAATGCACAAGGCAGACAGCAAACAAGTATGCAAGGAATAATGTATTTTCTTTTCCAAAGAAAAATAAAACTGAAAAAAATCATTGAGGGGGAAGGCTATTTTAACTGGTGTGGTCAGAAGGCCTCTCCAAGAAGGCAATATCTGACCACAGAAAACCTTCCTGGGAAAAAGAAGAGTATAAGTCACTAGCAGACCTCAAGAAAAAGCATTCCAAGCATAGAAAGTGCCACTGGAGACCTCTCCAGATGCTGAGGAGACTGAGTAAGAGGAACAGGCATGGAAATAGGAAAAGCCTCATGAGGCTGCTGTTGCCTTCTTCCAAGCATACCAGGAGTGACCTGCCAAAACTCTGGATAGAGTCCCTAACATGACATCAGGATATTGTTAAAGGGATTGGAAAAAGAGAGTCTGGGGTGAGCCAGAGACTCACTCTTGCTGCTTGAAAGATTTTTATCTTCTTAATATTGTGTCTTTGTTGTGTATTTTTCAGTGTGGACATGCATATCTACTATTGAAAATAACCTAGTTCAGTGGACACAACCTTGACCCCCACCTTGTAGGTATAGTTCTTAGGAACTGGAAGCAACCCATCCAGTCCTTCGAGTGAGGTCTTGCCCTATGTATCCTCCTCATTTCCAGAGCCTCCTCAGTTGGAGTGCTGAAAGTCCCACTTCCCAAAGTACTGGTTGGTCCCAGGTCCCAGGTGGTCACCTTACAAGAGTAAGGCACTCAGTGCAACTGGGAGCAAAGGCCAGGTATGCCCACTTCTCAGGTCACAGGAGGCCTCCAGCCAATGGCTCGGAATGACACTGTCCCAGGTGAGATCTTCCTGGCAAATTGGGGGCCATACTCAGTCACCCAGGTGACGGCCATAGACCTTGCAAGTCATGGAACTTATGCATGTGTGGCTATGACCAAATAACTTGAATAAGGGAGGATTCTTATTGTCCAGGAAGTTGTGTGTAGGTTTAACTGCAAGTAATTGTGTAGGATTGGGTGTGACTGCATACCTGGCCAATTATGTGCAGCTGAGTGGGCTTGTGAGTGAGCATGGTGGCTGGTTTTGTGTGGTTGCGTTTCTTGGAGTGGCTTGGATGTGATACCTTGAATCATAGTGGTTGTGTCACCAAATAACTAACATGAGAGTTTGCGCCACAGGGGGCGTGTGTGTGTGTGTGTGTGTGTGTGTGTGTGCGTGCACTCACATGCACATGCACACACACACATGCACACTCAAGCACATGTCTGCATAGGATTTTTCAGGTATTTGGAACTGGCTTTCTTGTGCCCAGAAAGTGTCTCTGTGTCTTGTGGACTCTCTGGCCTTATCTGTGACTATTCCTAATGACGTGACCAGTGGGTCCTGGAAGCAGATTGGCCTAGGTGCAAATCTTAGCTCTGCCACTCATTGGCCAGATAACCTCAGACAAGGTCTCTGTTTCTCAGTTTTCTCATCTGCAAAACACAAATCCTAATTATTTCTGCCTAGTAGAGCATTAAATGAGGTAATACTTACCTAGTGCTCAGCACAGTGCCTGGTGGTATACAGGAAGCACTGGGTAAATATTAACATATTATTATACTTTTTTGCCTTTTTGAGACAGGGTCTCACTATGAAGTTCAGACTGCCCTTAAGCTCATTTTGTAGCTCAGGCTGGTCTTGAACTCACAACAATCCTCCTGCCTCAGCCTCCCAAGTGCTGGGATTACAGGCATGCACCACCCAGCAATATTAACATATTATTAACACATGGCTGTGTCTGCTTTTCAAGACCATGCATCTTTGTATGACCTCGTGAATTTCACTAGTTAACAAATGTTAACTGAAAAAGGGTAATAAATGAAAAGAGAAAAGAAAAAAAAATATCATAGGACTGTCCTGCTACAATGCTGTATATGGTTACATTTCTAAATTTCTGTGTAAAACTATGTAATTGTTTATTCTATTTTTTTAATTCATTTTCGTTTTTGTTCTTTTTTTTTCTTCACATTCTATAGGGATTTAAAGGGGCTGGAGAGATGGCTCAGTGGAATAAGCACTTCCCTGGCAAGAGCAAGGGCCTGAGTTCAATCCCCAGTTCCACCAAAAAGAGAAAAGAAAAGAAATGGATATAGGGATTTAAAGATTAACATCTCAATACTTATTGGAAAATACCTGTTCCATTTTATGTCTAAGATGTTTGATATTCATACAGATAGTGAGGTTAAGCTCAACTGCCTATGTTACAGCATAATAATATCATTAGACTTCTCTTCTGGAGGGTTAACAACTCAAGTTTGCAGAGAAAAGGAAGGGCTGCAAGGACAGCCAACATTTTGGCCCTAGTCTTTCAAGGTCAGTGAGGACTCAGGACATAGGAAAACCTGTAATGTAACATCCTATAAGTCAGTGGTATCCCAAATCTTCTGTTCAAAGAGATTGTGGGGCCACATAAGAAAGTGATCGATGATGTAGAGTACACCTAAAGAGAGTCACATGGAGAGAAAAGATTCTCTCAGGCTTTCACAGAGAGAAAATTGGTCAAGAAATGGACATGACTCATCCACATGGCTGATACTGACAAAGGATCTACAAACAGCTGTACCAGATTTCAGGGTAAATTCTGAGGGGATTTGACTGATCTTGTCAGATACAAAAGTTACATTTCTTATTATATAAGTCTTGCTTTATCTTGATCTTAACCATCCAGCAGAAAAGTATAAAAATGAGGTATATAAAATAAAGCCAGGGCTGGAGAGATGGCTCAGTGGAATAAGCACTCCCTGATTCCACAAAAAATAAATAAATAAAGTAAAGCCATATTAATATGCTGAGCTGTAAAAGGCTCAACTCACAATTTCTGACATTGCCTGTTCTGCAGATAACCCACTACTATTATGGACTTCTGGACTATATTGGATTATTTTGCTGAATTCATGCACCTACAATATTTAAATGGCAATGGAATACCCATTTCTGACAAAACTAAACAAAAAAAGAGGGGATACAAATGAAGGACCATTTTGTATCTGCATATACAAAATAGGATAGATCTACAGCTACTTTCTCTTAGTTCAATGAGAAGAAAGATTTATACTAATAGTATTTGGACAGGATATCATGTCTGCATCTTGTACTATGAATAACCACTATGAAGACAACATTATGCAATGTAGTAATTATTGAAACTGTCCTACTAAGTGGTTTTAAAACTGTCTCATGGCTATTTGTTTCTCAATAAAATTAATTAAAAAATGAAATGTTAATTGGACACCTTTTAGATACCAGCTACTACAGAGACACCACATATGCAATTAAAAAAAGATAACATTTGGATCAATTGCTACCTTCAGGATCTGGCCACAGTGACTACATTTAACACTGGAGGTGTACTTGATGAGCAAAATGATGTGCAGTAATGCCTTGCAGGACAATGCAAAATATTTTTCAGGAAAAGATTGGAGTTGACTTAAATCAATGGATAACTAGCTACACTCGTTACAGTACATCAACATTGCGCCCTTTTTTAAAAAATATTTTTTGTTTTTTGGTGGAATCAGGGAATGAACTCAGGCCTTTGTGCTTGCCACGGAAGCACTTATTCTACTGAGCCATCTCTCCAGCCTCCTGCTGTGCCCTTTAGACTGCTTGCTTTCAGTAATCCCTCACCCTCCTAACTCTTGACTCTTCTGTCCCATTGATGTCAGTAGCACAGTTTTGATTACTATAGCTTTATAGTAAGCCTTGAAATGAGGTAGTATTAGTCTCTTCAACTTTGTTCTTAAACATTGTTTTAGCTGTCTTACATACTCTGAATTCCATATGGATTTTAGGATAAGCTTATAAATTTTACCCACCTCCTTTTAGGTATTTTGATTGTGATTTTGGCGAATCTATAGGTTAATCTGAGCAAAACAGACTTTGCAATAATATTCAGCTTTCCATTAGGTTGATCTGGCACATCTTTCCATTTATTTAAGTCTTCTTTCACATCTGTCAGCAATATTTGGTCAGGCTAAAGAATTTGCAAGCATTTTACCAAACATTTCCCTAATTATTTCATATTTTTGTGGTATAGCAAATGGCATTGCATTTTATTTAGAATTTCTCTTTGCTGATAGTGCACACAGATACAATTGATTTTTTGTATTAACTATTCTGCAACCTAGATAAACTTATTCATTAGCCTCTGGAACTTTTTCTTTATAAATTCCATGGGATTTTCTACACAGATTGTATCATGTGAAAATAATGAGTTTGTGTGTTCCTTTGCAATCAGTCTGCTTCATAATTCTTTCCCTGGCCTGGCTAGGCTCTGTACTATGTTGTTGAACAGAAATTGTGAGAACAAGCAAACTTGCCTTTTTCCAGATCTTAGGGTGAAAATACTTTGACCCTAACAATGAAGGGCCAAAGAGATAATTTAGTGGCACAGTGCCTGCCTGGCAAGCTCAAAGTCCTGAGTTTGTGGTGGTGGGGGGGATTAAAGACAGCTGTCTTTTTTTTTTTTGTTTGTTTTATTGAAGTACAAATATCAATGAGACAATTTTAAGATACCTTGACAAGATGAATTTGATACATTAATACATTGCAAACTGTTTTCATAATGTTTTGGTATCATAGAAGGTACATACATGATATTATACTTACAGACATTATTATAGTGTATGTCCCTTATCAGTAAATTAAGAGAGTGTAGCTGTTTGAGTATCTTATTTTTTATACCTGAATTACATCAAAGATTCAATAATTAATACTTTCTACCTCGTTATTTTCCTAATGGTTGTCCATAGTACTAGAAGCCGACATAATATCCTGTCCAACCACCATTAGTGCAGATCTTCCCTCTCATAGAATTATGTAGAAGCACAGCATTATCTATCCCAACTGTACTGTCCATACACACACATCATGATTCTTCCTTTCTATACCCCTTCCTTTGTCTAAACCTGTCAAAGGTGGGCACTCCATTGTCATTCAACTAACTTAGGTGCCTGAACTTGATGACACAATACAACACAGTCCAGCATTCCACACAATAGTGAGTCATCCAAAGAAGTTGTCAACCATAGCCATTTACAGCTCAACTTATTATTATGGCCGCGCGGTGTATACTTCATTTTTACACTTTTCTGCTGGATGGTTAAGACCTAGATAGAGCAAGACTTATATACCAACACATGTACTTTATGCTTCTTATGAGGTCAGTAAAGTCCCCTCAGGGTTTATCTTGTAGTCCTGTACATTATTCTGTAGTTCCTTTGTCTGTGTCATCCATGTGGATGAGTCACGGCCAATGCTTGACCAGTTTGTTCCCCGTGAGAGCCTGAGAGAAAGTTTTCTCTCCATGTGACTCTCCCTAGGAACACCATAGAACTTCAGTCTCTTTCCTCTGTGGCTCCACAATCTCCTTGCTCAGAAAATTTGGAGCTCACCTGAGTTTCATGATGTTGCAGTACAGGTTCTCCTATGTCCTGAGTCTTCGCTGACTTTGAAAGGCTAGGGCCAAAATGTTGGCTGGCCTTGTAGCTCTTCTATTTCTCCAACTCTGACTTGTGAACTTACATTGTTAACCATCCAGAAGAAAAGCTGATTAATATCCTGCAGCATATGCCATTCACTTTGCCTTATCTGACTCAATTGATTTTAGTTGTTGTATGTTTCCTTTTGTATTTCTGCCTTTCACTTCTTATACTAGGGAGACTATATGATATTTACACATGTGTGTCTGGTTTATTTCACTTATGAGTATATGCTCAAGTGGCATCCACTTCAGTATAAATGCTTCAAACTTATCATTCTTAATAGCTGAGTAATACTCCATTATATAGAAATACCACATCTTTTTCAACCATTCCTCATGTGATGGACATCTTGGTTGTTTCCAA
>PVKA01012426.1:0-57815 GCA_004027165.1 Ctenomys sociabilis
TAAACCTTCATCACCTTTCAGACCTAAACATGCACTGGGGCTGGTGTGGGGATGGTTGGCTCCCCATTTTGAGGGATACTGATCATTGAATGATATTCAAGATTACATTAGTATAATAATCCCATCTGAAGAAAATTAGAAAAGTTGAAAGCAAAAAAGTGAATTGGCACTTTAAAACTTTTTAAGAAATATTCAGTCAGAGGAGTTGTATCTTTCAGTGAATGTATGTTAATCAGTTCTATAAAGGGCACTGTGGGGGTTATGACTCAAACAAATAACAATGAAGAATAGTCCACCGGACAGAAAGTAGTATGTACACTGAAGATTTCAGTAGTATCAAATTAAAACTGCCTAATATAATATCCCTTGCAAGAAAGGAAAAAAGATTTAGACAGGCAGATAGAGAATCCGTTTTAGTACAAGAAATGAGATTGTACAATAAATGACATTTCATGTGATCCGAAAGCTGATTATGTAGCTCTAATATATGAAAAAGATTACCGATGTTAAGTGCCACATCAGCTCTGATAAGAACTCCTTTATTTGACACTTACTTATACGCTATGATCACTTCGTCTTCATACTGACTTGGTATTTAGACGACAGATCTTATATCCCCATTTTATAACACTTAAGGATTTTCTGAAACACATGGAAACTGAGAAGAGATGATATTAAAATTCAAAACAATGGTTGGTAACATTGCAGTTTTTATCAAAGACAACACAGTTTAGCACAGATAATTAGGCCCTTGGAGACTTCTGGACAGAGTGACAAGAAGAGGCGGTAACCTGAATGGGTGCGGAAGCAGGGCCTTGGAGGAACAATGACTGGGGAAAGACGGTGTCTAGGAAGCGAGCCTGAGAGTGAGTGGGCCACTAAGACCCAGGGAACAGAGCAAAGCCAGAAACGAAAGCAGCACTGCCCGTGCAGAAGCGCATCTTTGACATGCAGGAGAGAAATATCTGCCAGGGGTCCACAAGTAGGGGTTGAGTATACAGCTCAGGGGCACAACGCCGGCTTGGCAAGCACAAGGTCCTGAGTTGGATTCCTGGTACCCAAATAAAAGAGTTCAAAGAGGTCATAAATATATTTTGGGGTTAGTTGTAAGGAAGAGAGCAAAGAATACCAGACAAGATGGTTGGATTGCTGTATTGTAGTTCTCAATAAAACCAATGAAGAATTAGTTTTCATCATCTCTAATTTGAAAACAGATAAGTTATATTAGTACACGAAGATCTATAAAACAATATATGATTTTGTAACCTCATCCGGTATTGTATTAAGGAGAGCTTGCTTGGCATATTAAAAAGCAATATTTAATATTTTATTATATATCAATATCACTGACAGTAACTCAATTAATATTCTTTCTGGTTGAGCCGTGTGCTACTCCTTATTCCTGTTTCTTATGGGACATCTTCTGGCTCACAATACAATCTTGACCTTGATTTTTACCTTTGGGGACATTTAGTAACCTGATTATTAGCTCTGACATTTCTCCTGAATTTCTGTCAAAGCCGGGTGCTATTCCACCGTTCCATGTCTAAGCTACTTCAGACCCTTCTTCTTGCCATAGCTAAGGGAAAAAAAAATCAGTACAAATTATTTTTATGAAGTTCCAATATATATTTTATTTGAGAGGAACTAGCTAATATAATTCAAAATTAATAAATTTAGTTAAAGTATAAATGTAATCTATCAAAACTGACAATGGAAATATAAAGTTTGTGAAGATATTGCAGAACAATTTTGTAATTAGCACGAAATTATAATTAATAGCAACCACTGCATGACCTATATTAAATTGTGTTTTCATCCTCCTCTTAATCTTTCAAGCTTCTATTGTAATTTTGACTCTCTGTTTCCATATTTTTTCACTACTAAGATGAACATCTCATTCACTTTTTGGAATTCATGCCACTAGAAGTTGCCTTGCAGTCACTGAGTATGTTTGATAGTCTTTTTTCTTCAGTCTTCAAAATGGCCCAATAGGATGAAGGTTTATGACACATGGTTCACATCTGGGTGTCTTCCATGCCTCCTGCGGTCCTAGACGCATGTGTAGAAGGCGACCAGATGCTGGTAGGCGGGGTCTGGTGGGGAGAGGTGGCTCCCCTGGGGCGGGGACCTGGAAGGTTGTAGCTCTGTTCTCCGCTGGGGCCCGGAGGGGAGCAGCTCCTGCTGAGCCCAGATCTGTGCACCAAGCCAGCCTCATGAGGACTAAAACTTCTAAAACTGAAGCCGAAAGAAACTTTTCCCCTGGAGGTTGTGGGTGACAGGTATTCTACCCCAGAGATGAGAATGACCCATTCACACATCATCAGCAATGTCACAGAACCTCCCAAACTTGTCATCCTTATAATTTTTCATCTTTTTGGCAACTGGCTCATTAAAAAAATAACAATAACCAAAAAAACCTTTTCTAAATCAGCAAAAGGAAAACAAACCTATTTGTTCACCAGAATTAAATGCTGTGGAGATAATAATTTACATAACCCTCATGACAATTAAACACCATGACATCACTTTTTCTTCTATATTATTCACAAGGATCTTTAAAAAAAAATCTTAAGTCACTCTTTTGTCTCAAAAAGAAATAGAAAGTCAGCATTATTGGAACACCACAACATATAAATCCCAAACCTCGTCCCTTCCATGGGTACCTTTCACTTCATCTTACAGTTTTGCATCAAATTTAGTATTTTTCTATAAAAAGAATGAATTTAGTGTGCATTCAAAAAGTGTGAAGGTTGAATCCCCCAGTGGTGACACAAAGAACAGGGATTTGGAATTACCCAGTCCTGGGTAGAGTTGACACTTTAGCACAACAGACAGAAAATGAATGCTGTAATTACAGATATGGATGCTATTGAGATTCAACTTACTCTGTTCCTCAAAAATGTATTTAAATCAGTCCCTACACTGTTATATACATAGTTGAAAGTATAATATACTGTTGGGGAGGGCTTAATAATACACTGTTGAAAGCAAAGCCCTTTTATTTTAAGCTGTGGGCATAGATATTTAACTAAATTCTGATGGTCACTATGGCAACAAAATTGCTACCGCCTGACTTGGTAGGAACAGGCACAAATGGCATAGCCAACCTGACACTCTTAAACTAATCACACAAACTTAGTTTTTCTCTCAGAAAGAGAATCTGTTAAACTATATACATATATATGTAGGATTATTCTTATAAAAACAATAATTGAAACTAAACAAAAATAGTTTCCCAATTTAGAAAATACATATATATTTATTGAGACATTTGTATCTATTAATTATATACTGGTCATCTCCACTGCAATTTTACGGTGCTCATTTGGTTTTAAGATGCTCCAAACTTTGAACCCAATTATGCTAATATTCTAATATTTTATTAAGAATATGAAATTCTTCCACATTTCTTATAAAAAGCACTCGGACTTAGATCTTAAGAGGCAAGATTTCTTCAGAAATATTCTACTTCTATAGTATATACTGTCCATACGAACTGCCTTGGTTATTTTGTCATTGCTGGAACAAAACACTTAACACTCACAAGTTAAAGGAGGAAAAGTTGAACTTAGCTTCCAATTGGTAGAGGTTTCAGTCAATAGTTGGCTGGCTCCACAACAGGGCAGAGGGGCACTGCAGATGAGAAACAGTCCACAGCAGGGGAGGCAGACAGCAGGAAAGAGGTCGGCCCTCTTTCTTTCCTTTTTTATTCCATCCACACTAAAAGCCTATTGGTTGGTGCCCCCCATACCTGGGGTGGTAATCCCATCACCCACCACAGTACTAAGCCAATCAGTGTTCTAATTCAGCGTCACAAACCTATAATCCACATCCACACAGCTAGAGCCAGCCCCCTCCCAAAATTCCCACCTAGGAGCACAGGAGGCTTTTGGGGGACCTCTAGATGCAAATTATCATACACGCATACATAACATAAGATCAACACTGTGAAGAACTTCATATATATTAATATATGAAAATGGTAGACACATAAACATGTATATGTAACTTTATAATACAACCTACAAGTTTACTGGGAGTTTCCTCAAATCAGCACGAAGAGCTACTCAAAAGCCAACCATGGACTCTTTTCTTATAGCATATACAAGTAACAAACCCAGGGCCACAAAACTTGCTGGCTCCTACTGACAAGGACTGCCGGAATCGTGCACGAAGGTCAGAAGAAGTGGCTTGCAGCCTGTAGGGGGCAGTACAGTCTTCCCCCTGCCAGCCGTTGCTTGGCGCTGGTATCAGCTACGCGCAAGTTGGTTGGTGCCCCAGAGAATGTGCTTTCACAACCTTCAACCATCAGCTAAGGAACGATCTTCATAAAATACACATAATACAATGGCACCTTAGCAACCTCAGATTTACATTTTCACTTATTGGTCCTGGTTACATCCACAAGGATGACAAGCTATGTCAGTGCTAGCACTTAAATTAAAACGTTGTTATGAAGATCAAATTGAAAGATTCATGCAAGGCTCAGAGCACAAGCATGAATCAGACCAAGACTTGGAGGCCATCTGACCAGAAAAGGCTTCTAACCGACTGCCATGTTCAATCGATGTTAGCTGAGAATGACAATAATGTGGATATTTTCAAAGTCTCCCAAAATACTTGTCAGGGAAATCAAAAGTTCATGTTTAATTTCAAAATATGAAAACAGTATTTTCATTCTTTTGCTTGCCCAAGTGAATTCATTGCCACCAGAAATCTATGTCATTTCTAACTAAAGTGCCAAACTTAAATATAAATAGAAGTATAAGTTTAAAAAAACTAAAAATGTAGGAGCATTTTAATATTTCTAAATTACTGTGCATCTCTCTGAACTGACTTTATATTTCACCTCCTCCTGAATCCTATCCCTATTCCCAAGTCCAGGTCACACACTTCTTAAGGTGTCCATCGATCACTCCATACATACTATTACCCAGGTATTTGTGACACTGTGCTGTGGTCTCTTTGCTGCCCTATTTCACGATAATCTTTTTGGGAAAAAGGATTTTGTCTCTGTCATTAATGAAGCCCTGAAGCCTGATTCAGGGTTTAGTACACAGACCTTGTTCAATGACTGTTTAATGAACAAATAAACTGGTCACACAGGAATCATGCAGTATAGGTTAGGGAAGGGACTGGAGTCATTCTAAAAATACCATAATCTTCTCTTGGAAGAGAAGTTCTCTATCACTGGAAGATTTTAAGCAGAAGAAAACGAGGATGAGTAAAAGAAAACAATCATTCATCATTTAGGGATTGGGGTTGGTTGAGCTCAGGAAATCCTTGTATTGTACTTGTACTGCGTATTGACTGAAGTTTAGTATTCGTTTCCTAATAACAGCTTTCGACTCCATTGTTCTTGTTTCTTCTTAAAATAGCAGGTTCAAAAAATACATAGGTGGTGTTATAATAAAAGCTGTGTTCTTAGCCTTCCAAGGGACTGTGTGACCCCCTAACAATTATTAACATTCATGGCTATAAAAAGGAATCAAGAAAATAAAAGGATTGGGGAACATATTTGAAATGTAAAAGCATTACCTCCAATAACATAACAAATCTTTTAGGAAATGAGATATTAGCTTAACAAGGAAACTCTTAATTGAATGGAGAAAACAGAACATAAAAATCAAAACACCTTCAAAACCCCTTAAGATCTGCAGCTGCCTTATTCAAGCTACCACCTGTGGTCTCAATTGCATGCGCAGCCTCTTGTTTATGTGCATGGCTGTTCTTGGTAACAAGCTGTTTCCCACCAGACGTATCAATTTATCATCTCAGAGAAGTCTCAGAGCACTCCACAGATGGACGCTGGGGAGAAAAGCAATGGTCTGCCACCAGCATTTGGCAAATAATTTGTTCCTCAACTGCTGATCTCAATTAAAACTCGATTTGAAATGCCTGGGAGAACTACAGGGCTGTCACTTACTGAACTCTGTTTATCAGAATAACAACCTCAAAGAATTACAAAATAAACTTAGTACTGCATCTCTCTACTATAGACTGGAATGAAAGGCTTTGGGAAAACTCAAAAGCTATTTCTAGTGGTCAATATCAATTGTATTCAAGTGGCTGACTGATATGGGGACGAGTTACCAGTTACCTACTCTATTGGTGTGCTCCTCAAATACAGTAAGAAGACATAGTGAAGGTATTTGATCTTTCTTCTGGAAAATTTTGCAGTATCTGCAGCAAAAAACAAAGTTCTACTCTACAAAAGATAAACAGCAATTCTTCCCTTCAGAGTACTGGTCAGTGAATCATCATGATTATTTTTTTTTTTTTTTTTTTTTTTTGTGAAAAAAGGGATGGAACTCAGACCCTTGCACTTGTCAGGGAAGCACTTATTCTACTAAGCCATCTCCCAAGACCAACCATGATTATTAAGAACCCAACACAGCCAAATCAAACCAAGAACCCAGTTCATCCTGAGTAATTATCTCGTTCTGTTTCTGCATCACTCCTGTCAGACTTATACACTTCCCAAAAGATGGGTGAGTGATCTATCAGAAATACCACTTCCACGTGAAATCAGTGAGTTCTAATTGTCTGCTGACCATGACATTTCCCTCTTAGTCACCTTTTTACTCTAAGTCCAGACACTGAAATTGCTCACTCCATAGATCACTGAATTGAATGTTTCTGATAAACAGGATGGAGGTGGTGCGGCATGATGAGAATGAACATATATATTTATCTCTTGGCTCCTATGCAAAGTTCCATGACTTTGCATATAAAAAATGAGAAACAGAGGAACAGGAAATTAACTGAATGCAGAAATGAGCTACAGAGGTCAGTCATAAATGTGCATTTAATAAAAATAACTGTGTACAGTTCATCTTTATTTCAAGAGTAATTGCAATTTTGAAACCTCTGTTCAACCAACTGTGCAAAAAGGAAAAAAAAAAAGGACAACTTTTCTTTATGGAAATGAACAAAGGGGACAGTCCTGAAATGTCACTTCCTACCACTGTCTTGCATTTCTGCTGTGGGACCAATTTACATTCTGGCAGACCTTCTTAGTGTAATGGGGCTTTCTTCTTAGTCAGAATCTTGACTCTCTTCATAAATATCAAACCCAACTTCTCTGAGCCGTGGACACATCATCACAGCCAGCAAAAACAAAACAGGCCATTTCAGAGAAGTTTGATTCAGAGCTAACTTGGTTGTTTAAATTTCTATTACTTCCATTTGGCTTACAATAGGGATAGCTGTACATGTTTTCAATTGAAAATTTATAATCTTATGAGCTTGTGTATTTGGAATATCCAAGAATTTGGGAGAAGAAACAATTTCTGCACTACTTGTTAGAGACCAAAAGAATGTGGGAGATGATACCTAAGGAACCCTAGGCTACATAGGTGGCTCAGTGGTTTAAATATCTGCCTGGCAATGCAAGGATCAAGGTTCAATATCTAGTACCATTTGCCATGCCAGCCCTGGGTGCAGAGCCAGCCAGCAAAACTGGACATGGTGGAGTACACCTGTAATCCCAGCACTGGGGAGGATGAGACAGAAGGGTCACTACAAGCCTGAGCTGCATAGTGAGACCATGTGCCAGATGATAGATCGATAGATAGATAGATAGATAGATAGATAGATAGATAGATAGATAGATAGATAGATAGATAGACAGACAGACAGACAGACAGACAGACAGACAGACAGACAGACAGACAGACAGACAGACAGATAGATAGATAGATAGATAGACAGATAACAGATAAAAAGGAACCCTAAAAGTTAGGCTGCTGGTTGACAGTTGTAGGACACCTTTAATTTTGATCTACTTCTACCTTTGACTTAAAGAAAAAGGCTTTCTTCAGAGGCTGGTGCGGAAACTTCAGTGAGTCTGAGAAGAAACCTCCTTTCACTACCAAGGTTGTTGAATCAGCCTTCATTTTTCATGTTTAGATTTCCTGTCACTTTCTACATAGCTTTTAATCATTTCCTGTTTGTTAATATAAATGTGATAGAATCCATAATAATATATAACTGAATTTATTTAATGACATTTTATTATTCTAGGTAAAACAAACAAACAGAAAAATTGGGGGCCAAAATATTTAAATCACTTTAATGAATGTATGTGTTGTTAAAATTTGTGATCTTGGGTTTGGCGTATTTCAATATTGTTTGAAAATTGTTCATTATTAAGCATACATTCCATTATTTTTCCATAATGATTTTACTAATAAATATTTTAAGCCCTAACTATGACTTGAATGAGTTGCATGGATATTGACCAGAGAGAACCTATCGGCCTGGTTTTCAGATCTGGCCTCGTGAAAGTCCGCAGTACCAAAGTCTGAACTGAGAAAAATGCCACAAATGCTCCTCCGTTGTGATCGTTTGATATTTAAAAATTTGTCTAAAAGCAAATGTCAGGTAAATTAGAAATGAAAATGCATCATTACACAAATTAAATTAACCTTCTTTCATTAACTATCTAATCCACAGTGCTCCCAGAAAAGGGATGAAATAGAGGGGTGGGGAGGAACGCTATGCAGACAAGAGACAGCTTCTGCTCTTCAGGAACTCTCAGCCTCGTAGGAAAAACAGAACAAACAGGTGTAAAAGCCACCAGAGACGAGCCTGTGTGGGTTACCAGGTGCACAGGGATGGGTCTGTATTCTAGTGGCACATTTCCCCAGAGGATGAGCAGGAGGCCTCAGCTAAGCACAGGGTGGGAAGGGCTCTGTCAGGCAACAGAGAGGGCCCCTGAGGAGGAGAAGGGCCTGAGCACTTAACAATATGTTTTATTGCTGGAACAAAAAAAAAAAAAAAAAAAACCCTCTGTGGTAGCAAACGGCAAGAGATGAAACTTGAAAGGTAAACATTTTCAGAACATAAAATTCCTTAAAGTCATAAAATGCTGCTCACATTGCAACATTTATTTCTCAATGCCCAATTAAACATGCTGTTTAATCCATTGAGGTAACACATTCAGAAGACCTGAGAAGTTTATTCTAAATATTTTGTTTAGAAGAACTTGTAAAATCCATGAACTTCCATCTGAAGGCAAGTTCTACCATCACAGTACATTACTTCTATAGCCTGTACTTTGACGATCTGGATATTTCAATTGTGCTGTTTAGTCCTGTTAACTGAGAAATCCACCCACTTCTTTCTTTCCATATAGTTTGGCATCAAGCCTCAAAAGCAAAAGCTAATTTTAAATATTTTATTTTCTTAGTAGTTTTCCAGTTGCTTAATGCCTAACCTGCAAATTCAAAAATGTATGTCGATTTCCAGCATATACCATGAATTCAGGGATCACAAATTAAATATCTGTAATCATACTTCCACTCAGAACAGAACTGCAACATTTTGCTTGTTCTGGAAAATGACAAGAACAAAAAAGCTCTACTGATCTTTTCAACATCATCCTCTGGGTTGTTTTTAAAGTAGTACAAGCAACAAGCAACAATAGGCAAAGAAGAAAAGATGTGAACTTTGTGTTCAGAATTTGAGCTTCAGTGCAGTTGTATCAACCATTGCTGTGTGACTCTGAGCATTATTTAATCTCAACAAACCTCAGCTTTTCTCAGCTATGAATTTGGACATGCATGCCTACAGGACTTTTTCAAAACTTGGTCTTTCACAACTCACTGTGTAATAAGCTTGGCAGCCCAAGGGAACCCAACTAAGAAAAACTACAGTTGAAAGGTTGAAAGATTGGTAAACAATATACTCTACACCTCCTGTGGTCCTTCAAATCCTTAGCACCTCCCCCCCAACACATAATTAACTTTGCAGTTATCAGTAACCTCACTCCTTGACTTTTAAAAACTCCTTCCCAAAAGGTATCATGTTGTCAGCTTCAAATGCAGTGCTTTTTGTTCCTGAGGCCAGGATGCAGTAGGTCAGACCCTTCCTGTGGGAGCCAGTCTTCCATCTTGTATGATTGAAAACTCTATTCCCTGCTCATCCCTTAGAAAAGTTACCCCCAACCTTTGGATGTGGTAAATGGGCTTTGTCTTTTCTGTCAAAACTCAAGGCCAAACAGTTCCATTTTGGATTTCAGTGAACTATCTACCCACTACCTTGCTTTGTGAAGATTCTAAGCTCTGAGAGATGGTAATCATGTACTTGTTCTCTTAGAACACAGCTTGTTTCTAAGGTAACAACCAAGCACTATCCACTGCAATCCACCTGTCCACTCTCTCTAACTTACCCCAAAATGTACCACCCTCTCCCTCCTGCCACTCAGGTTTGTCAACCAAGATAGACTGCAAGCCTTTGCATTTGGCCAATGAATTTAAAGGCCAACTACCCCTCTCCCCCTGTGTACCAGGGCTTACACCCCACTCCTGTGTGTGCTGCAGCCCTCTTGCAAGAGTAAAACGTTTGATGAAGTTTCTTGGTGTTTGAGTGCATCCTTGTTACCAAGAGATTAAGTCTGGGAGCTTATTTCCAACATGGGAGATGAGGCTGACCAGCAGGAGGGGCATGGTGAGCCAGGGAAAAAGGATTGCCCAGGCTGGCATCAGCACCAAGCTCCACCACTGTCAGACCAGTGGCAGCACTAGATTCCCAGAGGAGTGCACATCCTACTCCTCATGAGAAAGCACTCTGTAATAACAACCTCCCCCCACCCCACCCCCACCACCCCACTACCACTGCACATTCACGGAAAACTGGCTTTTACAAAACCAATCTCTGGTACCAAAAAGTTTGGGGGATGCTGCTTTAGAAGGTAACCCAAGCCTCTGACCTTTTTCTTCTCTTTTTAAGAAACAATCACAACATGATTTTAAAATGACAGAATAGAAAAACCATGGTGTTTCAAAATCTGTTTTCTCATGCAATGAAACATTGATTATCTTTCCTTATTTTTTCCCTTTGGACACAAAGATCTCAATGTTGCTAAAACACAAAGGGCAGGACCAGTTTTCTTTAAAGTAAAATAAATCCTATAACTGGACATATCTTCATTCTCTCAAGAGTTTATTCATAGTTTCTTCTTCTTTTTTTTTTTTTTTTTTTTTTTTTTTTTTTTTTTTTTTTTTTTTTTTTTTTTTTTTTTTTTTTTTTTTTTTTTTTTTTTTTTTTTTTTTTTTTTTTTTTTTTTTTTTTTTTTTTTTTTTTTTTGGCAGAACCGGGGATTGTCCTGAGGCCCTTGCGCTTGCCAGGGAAGCACTTATTCCACTGAGCCATCTCCCTTGCCCACAGTTTCTTAAATGGGGTCTCCAACCCCAAGATCTTGGCAGTAGCTGCAGAAACTGTTCTCTTTGGATGACAATTTTCTTTTATAAGGCCATATTTCTTTATAACATTTTATGGTTTCATATGACAGACAGGACAACAGGAATTGGTTTTAAAGTCAGTTGAGCATGGATATGCTCCTGACCTACGCGCTTGCCTATGAGCATGGGTAAGCATTGCAAATCACTATTTGTTCATCTGCAAAATGAGCACATCAGTACCTGCTTCACACTGCTGCTTACATCACTTGTCAGCAAACCAACCCCAACCAACCTCACTGTTCTGCCCAGGAGCTAAGAATGTTTTGTAAATTATTAAATGGCTGGGGAAAAAAAATAACACTTGTTTCCCTTTAGTGTCTAAATAATATTCTTGATTGGGCATTTTGACCCAGAGTTCTAAAACCACATTATTTAACTCTGCAGAAATAAAACATTCATTGACCCTTGGTTTAGATCATGAATTAGGATGGAAATCTCATGAAGAGGCTATATTTTCTGGCATATGCAAGTGCTCACTAAATACCAGTACTGATCCTTTGAAGGGCAAACTGTGGCTTTCTGCAATGAACCATGATGTCAAGCAAGATCTTTTTAAATGTTTAACAGTTTCTAGTATGTACAAATTTTGTAATAACCAAAAAATTCCTAGGTCCTCTGAAGTACCAATTTACTCTTAAACAACAGTGCAATTTTTTTTTTCACAAATTTGAAAAAGGAAAGATTTTAAAACAATGAAAAAGTCCCTAATACTTCCAGTTGTTTCATAGAAATTAACTTTTGCTTCAAAATTTTACTGTAAGATTTTCATTTGGAAAACACAGTAGTGGATTTCTAACTGGTGGTCTACTTATTATAGTCAGCTGAATTAAACTAGCAGGGTTCTGGGTGTGGGAGGCCCAGCTAAGGGTTGTTGCCAGCAGCATAAAGGCAGAACAGGAAAAGCTGCCAAAATGCTGTTAGCAATGCTGTTTGGGGAAGCTGTTGGAGGCTGCTAGCTCTCTTAGGCTGTTTTGCTAGAGGACCTTGTCATGCAGGCTTTCTCGATGAGCTTTGGAGAAGCTTGAGTCATTACCTTGAACATGGCTTCCTGGCACCAGAAAGGAAGATGGTGCACTGCTCAGCCTCATGGAGAAGCTCGTCACGTTGACTTTCCTGATGGGAACTCAGCGCTCGCCATCACTGGAGGAGCTCAGGACCTCACTGTTGCTGAAGATGGCTGTGGTACTTTTGGGGGAGCTCTGGTGCTTACCTGGAGCATTGCTTCATGGCTCCAGTGCAGATATCTCAGCCTGCTAGCACAGATCCTTTAGCACACTGGCATAGACTTTCTAGCTTTCACTACTGACCTTTGAGCCTTTCCAGCACACATCCATGAAGCTGGCCTGCATGAGACTTTGTTGTGGGCTCTAGGGCTCCACTTGGACTGGTGCGCAGCATTGTCATGAGATTTAGGTTTTTATCTGGACTCATGCAGGATATCAGGCTCCCAGCCCTCAGCTGGAGTCTTCAGTATTTAGTGTGTGGATAGATTTCCTGCACTTATTGTATATGATTCTTGGGTGATTTCTTATAAACTAATATTATAAAATGTGTCGTATACTGTATTGTTCACCTTACAAAAACCCGGAACCATGACACACACTAAAAAGAAAGTTTAAACATCTTTTATCTCACTATCTAAAGCTAATTTCTGCCAATAAAATTGTAATTTTTTTATTTATTGTAATAGTCTAAGGTCTCTCACTTTGTAACCAGCTCCCTCCCCCTTTTTTTTTTTCCCCTAGTACTGGGGGTTGAACTTGGGACCTTCTGTTTGGCTGGCAGGCACTTATGCTGCTGAGGTATATCCCTGGCCCTGTAACCAGCCCTTTTTATAACTAGGTCACTAAGTACTATACTGGCCAGTTAGCTGTCTGGGGTTTTGTGAAAGTCTCTCCAAAGCAGAAGGTAGAACCCTCTGAGCCCCTTTCCTCCACCCAGAAACTACAGATTGCCATCTTAGATGTTGAGGTAGCGGGCCCTGGGAATTTAGAGAAATCCAAGTATGCCTAGCAATCAATCAGGAGTAACTTGAGTCTTGGAAACAAAACTACGGAGCCCCCATAACAGCTCCAGTGGCTCCCCATATCCCAGACTGATCCTGCTCTGCCTTCACTTTTGGTTCAGTTTTATCTTTGCACAGTTCCTTTTGCATACGCAATCTCACCTTACGTTGCATCTCTTTCTTACTGAAGGAAGGACAATTTAAGATAGACCAAATGATAGCAAGGATTTTCCCCAGGTAGTAAGGTCCAAGTGGGTTTTGTTTTATTTTATCCTTTATGCTTTGCAGCACTCTCTTCATTTTATTCCTGATAATTTTGTTACCAGGAAAGAAATAAAAGAGTGCTATATTGTTTGAAATGTTTTTGGGGGCTTAAGTTATAAAAGAACTAAAACCTTAGGACAATGTTTACATTTCAGTATAACACTTACTCCTCTCAGATATCCCTACAAACTGAAGGAATTACTGTGTCAAGGTTTTTAGTAAATTCCATCAATAATGTTAATTTCGGGGCCCACCAGATAGCTCTGCGGACTAACGCACCTGTGTAGGCAACACAGGGACAGGGGTTCAATTCCTGGAGTGCCGTGCTGGCCCTGCCCTGAAGGGTGCAATGAGACAGCAATTAAGACTGTGTGTGGTGGTGCACGCCTGTAATCCCAGTGCTTGGAAGGCTGTATATTAAAGACATAAGTCAACAGATGTCTTAGAACTTTGCACCTAAATGCTCAAGACCTCATACATAATACACTGTCCTACATAGTCACAGTGTCAGCAGACCTAGAAGCACCAACAATACTTTTAATATTACTTTAGATCAAATTCATATTCAATTTCTCTAATCATTTCTAAAATGATTATTTTGTTTGTAATAGTCTTGTTCTTCTATAAGTTGAAGTGAATCAAGCTTCACGGTTTTGGAAAGAGCCCTGCTAGCATAGGCACCATGATCCCTGCCTCGTGGGCTTCAGACCCTTCTCTAAGGCGGTCATCCCAAACATGAGTAGGACTAACTGAATCTCTGCTGAAACCAATGCACTGGACATGAGTCTGGAATAAGGCACACAGCGACCTTGGACTCCATCTCAGGCACCTGTGCTCTGTCCTGGATCTCATACCCTGAGAGGAGTCACCTGAGAGGTTGCAACTGAGACCAAGGAAATGGTCTGCAAGGACCTGGGGTCATAAACAGCTACAAAAGTGAGCTGGGAAGTCATTTTCCTAGCCTTCTCTCAGCTGAGGTTGTAGATGAGACTCCAAACTCAACATTGTCTTTGCACCTCGCTCTGCTGTGCCCACGTTGCTCACCAAGAGGAACTGAAGTGCTAAATGGGTTTTGTTGTTACTGTTTAAACTACTGGCGTTATGGTGTCCTTCTTTATACTGCAATACATACCTGACACGGAACGTGACTTCTGTGTCACTTCAGCTTCTATTTTGTCTCAAAAAGTGTCGCCAATGTTGTTTCTCATTACATGTTTTGTTTAGAAACAAAGCAAATATTCTTCAGTCACCAGGTTATTTTTTTCACTGAAGGCCAGTAAGACTGTCATGCGTATATCTTTTCAATTGTTTCCTTATATTATCATTTAATTTTTCCCCTAACCAGTATATAGTGCCCTTTATTTCATTTCATCCTCCTTGGTTTGAACCTGAGATTGTCTGAGAATAGAATTGCTACTCCTGCTTTTTTTCTGAGGTGCTGGAGCATGTAGTATTGTTTTCCATCCTTTGACTTTAAGCCGATGAATATCTTTTTGAGTTAAGTGTGTTTCTTGTATACAGCATATTATTGGGTTTTGTTTACTAATCCACTATGCAAGTCAATTTCTCTTAATTGGTGAATTGAGTCCATTTATATTGATGGTTATGATTGAAATGTGTTGACTTATGATTGTCATGTTATTTACCTGCTGTTGTTGACTCCTTTTTGTCCAGTGTTTAACTGTTTGCCTTATTTAGTAGGTTCCTTCTGTTCTCATTCGTGGAGTTCTGGTCATTGTGGTCCCTCTCTAGAACATCTTTCAGTAGCCTGTATAGGGATGGCTTTGTCATCATGAAATTCTTTAGTTGCTCTTTGTCATGGATGTATTTCACTTCTCCTTCAAACTTGAAAGAGAGTTTTGCAGGGTACAATAGTCTGGGCTAGAATTTGTTTTCATAGAGGATTTGAAGAACTCTGCTCCATGCTCTCCTTGCCTTCATGGTTTGTGAAGAGAAGTTGGCTCTACTTCTGGTGGGTTTTCCTTTGAATGTGATCTGCTTTTCTCTAGCTGCTTTCAGTATATTATTCTTGTGTAGGATTTCTGGGATCTTGCCTATTATATGTCTTGGTGTGTTTTCAGTTGGGTTGAAGTTATTTGGCGTTCTGTATGCTTTGGTCACTTGAATGTTAAATTGTTTCCTCATATCTAGGAAGTTTTCTGTGATTACTTCTGCCCATATTCTTTTAATATCATTTGTATTGACTCCTTCTTTCTCATTGATGCCTATTAATCTCACATTGTTCATCTTGGCATCATCTTGCAGGTGATGGATTATTTTTTCATGTATCCTCATTGTTTTTAAGAGATCCTTTCTCACCTTTTTACTAGCTGCACCAGTGTCTTCAACATCTGAAACTCTGTCTTTCATTCAGATGGTTTTATAGACTCATGATTGAGATTTTAAGTTCTTCTATATCTCTTTCACTCTGCTTCATGCGTTCTATCTCTTTTCCGTATTGCTCATTCCAGGAATCCATCATATTTCTGATCTCCTCTGTTTTTTTTATCAATGCCTTCTTTAGAGGTAGCTATTAATTCTTTTACTGCAGAGTTTTTTCCAAATTGGGTTTCCTCCATATATTTTCAAAATTGATTCTCTACTTCAGATGCTATGATTTTTAAGATTTCTTCTTTTTATTTCAGAAATTATTTCTGCTCTGAGTTCTTCTTTACTTTTATGCTCTTGTTTCTTTGCTTGTGACGATGTTAATTCATGTTTCAGCTGGAATAGTGTTCTCTGCACTCGTTCTGGGTGGACATTAGGTTTCCCCCATACGTTTCTGGATTTGATTCATTACTTCAGATGCTATACATTCAAAAATTTCATTTTTTATTTCAGGTGCTAATTCTTGTCTGAGTTCCTCTATGCCTTTCTGCCGTTGTTTCTTTGCTTCTGACTCTGCTAATTTATTCATTTCAGCTGAGCTTGTGTCCTTCGCACTTATCCTTGGTGGGCTCAGGGCCTGAGATTGCATTTTGCTCCTTGTCTTTGTCATTTTGTATAGCACTGACCTCTGACCTCTGGTGTAGAGCTTTGGTGCAGTTACAACCTTAGTGCGTAATGAGATTTGGGTGCTGATCTATTAAGTTTGAGATCATCCAGTTATGCCTGGCCTGGATCTAGCTTTTGTATTCAGCTCCTTTTTGCTGTAGCCCTTCTGGCACAACTGTGAGCCTGTGGTTCCCCTCTGCTGTGCCCGTGGCCCAGGGAGCATCGTGGAATTCAGAAGCTCTCCCATTCACTCACCCGGCCATGCTGGGCTGGATTAGGGGCCAGAAGAGACAGAAATTCTCACTCTCCGCTGGCTTGGGGTCAGGGGCTCCGGGGAGTTTCAGGGCAGGGAGGGCTGGGGTGGATCCATAGATTGGGCAGAGAGAGTTTCAGAAATTCTCCCTCGCTTGGAGGTCTTGGGGGCAGGGGCTCCGGATGGCGTGGCACGCAAGGAAGCCAGAAGTTCTCCCACACACACACCCGGCCAGGCTCGGGTGGATCAGCAGCCACAAGAGTTCCAAAAGCTCTCACTCACTAGACGGGCTTGGGGGCAGGGGCTCTGGACTTATAGGATCATTTAACTTGAGCCCATGTTCTTTCATTTGTTAAAACAAAGTAAGGGTGATGTCTAACAGCCTCATTAAAATATAACACTCTTGGAAAAACCACTTTATAGACAATGAGTCCTTCTCAGATAGCACTGGGATTGGGTCACTGCCTTCTCCAATTAGCAAGGAATTTCCTAACACACCTCTGGATGCTATGGACTGCTGTATAATTCATGACAGATCTCTGAGGATGAAGTTCCAGGAAAACAAAGAAGAAGATGTTTTACCTGGTGGCAAACTGTCTGGATAGAATAATCTGGTTTGTTTTCTCAGAACTATCTTTAAGAGTTCAGAGGAGGCAATCTTGTATAAAGTTGTAAGATAACTACAATATGCGACTGATCAGGATGTCACAATTTAGAGGACTTCTTGCACCACTGCCCTTTGTCAATGATTGGTACTTTCTAAGCTTCTCAATAACTAAGCTGTGCTTGCTCAGAGGTTCAGGGCTCAGACAGAAAAGACTGTGAGACCCTTGTAGCTGATGACATCCAGCCCTGCTGTCATTCTTCTCGCAGCTCCAATGTATCTGCAACAATGGACAGCAGAGAGAACCGTTCTATCTGTAGACAAGCCCTAGCACCAACATGGTGGCCCAATGGCTTTATCAAAACTCCTTAATCAACAATAGGGTCAGCCAGATAACTCAGCAGATTAAAGCACCTGCTTAGGCAGATTCAGGGATAGGAGTTGGATTCCCCGTGTGTCTTGCCTGTTCCAGCCGTGGGGCATGCTAAGAAGTGATTGAGACTGGACGTGGTGACACACACCTGTAATCTCAGCTCTTCAGAGGCTGCAAACAGAAGAATCACAAGTCCAATCTGTGTAGTGAGACTCTGTAGACCTAAATACATTTTTTTAAATGCCTTTAATATTTTTCTGAATTTTTCACATAAGGGTATGAAATAAAATGCACACTGAAGAATATTACCTCTTCCTACTACAAGTGAAGGAAAATAAATGTAAAGTTTTAGCAACCTAAGTCTCCAAATTAAGTAACTCGGGTTCCCTTTACAACTTGGTAGCATTTATTCTGTTCTCAGACATTTAATATCCACATATTACATATTTTCAGCATGGAGAAAAATTAAAACCCATCATTTATAATTGTATCAAAGAATAAAATGCTGTTCTATATGGCTTGGAATCTGACATTATCATCATTTTACACGTTCATGGGGACTTCACAGATGGGACAATTCTGTGGTACCAAATAGAGCCTATGCCCCTTCACGTGAATCACTGGCTGAGTAGATGTGATGATGTGACCCCAGATGTTCTGAATTATTCAAGAAAATGGAAATAAAATGAAGACATCAAGTTCTTCAAAAATAAAATTTAACTGCAGGATTTCTGATCTCATAGCTAAATTCCAGTTAGAAAGTGAGTACTGAGGCAGAGAAAGATAAACCAATGTAACTTCCCCTTTGTAACCTGCCTATTTCTACAGAATTATCACAACTTTCCTCTTTGCACTAAAATAAGGTGCTCAATTTCAGTCCCATCTAAATAGCAATTACTTTAGTTTAATGATTAAATGTATCCATACTCATCAAGTAATAAGCCCAAGCTGGCATCCAGTGACTTATTACCTCTGGGATTTAGGAGTATCAAAAGCAAATTATTGTCTTTTTAATACTGAAAGAATCTCAGAGAAGAGAATCACATGTTTCATAGAAGCAATCAGTGTCTGACCCTTGCTTAAGCACGTTATTGATCTTTAGTTATAATAGGTATCTATTTTGTGACTCATAGTATTTTAATTCCCTTCATGAAAAAAATTAGCCAAAATAATTAAAAATAATCTTGCAAAAACTAGAGACTGTACTCATCAGTGAAATGAATCAGAGCCACATGTGCAAATATCAGCAAATATCATACTGTCTCACTAGTATAAGAACCTGAAAGAGTACACAAAATCTGAGAGATACAAAAGATATTGAGAAAGGGGAAGAATCTGTTCAAAGGGAAGGAAAAATTGGGATGAGAAAAAGGATGGAAGAAAGAAAGAAGGAAGGGGAAAAGATATATTTATGCATACACAAAAGATAGCTTAGATTTGTACTGCTGATTTCCGCTGATCTATTGAAAGGAGCAGTTCTTATAACTTTATAAAATCTATTTTGCAAACTTATATCTGGTAATCTAAAGAACTAATTTGAGACACAGGTATGGAATATAATAACTATTGTTGAATTCCTATTATTTTTTTGAGTGAAATTCTGTATCATTTCTGTTTTTTTTTTTACTATTTTACTGTCTTTAAAAAATAAAAAGTAAATAATAACATAAGCTGAAAAATAATAATCTTCAAAGCATTTCAGAATTTCTGATTATATGAAATCAAGGAAGTTGAATATTCATAGGGCAAACCCCTAAATACTAGGATAATCAACAAGCAGAAGATTTTTTGTTATTGTTTTTCTTTGCCCTGAACATTTGTAAAATGCTTTGTTAATGTAGTCTCAATGTTTATGAATAAAAATAACTCATCAGTCATCACTGAAAAACTAATTATTTCCTTTTCTGTTAATGGCCTATATAACCCAGAAGCTATCTCTCAGCACCACTTATTGTTTCCTTAGGGGAAACTAAACTAAACTTGCTACTGCAAGTTTGTTCAATTCATCTTTTCTAAATTAGATTCCTCATAGGAGGGAGATCAGGTGGTTTTTGTCTTTCCATGCTTGAAAAAGTTTAGGAGAAGTTGCAGATAGAATGGTGGCTGTCAGAAGCCATGTGAAGCGGGGAGTGGACCGAGATGCAGACTGACCTCTGGTTGTTATGTTACAGTAGGCAGTGGGCAACTATTTCCAGTGTGTGTCGAATACTAGGATTGCTAGAGATAACGACAGCATACTGCATATTATAAAAGGCTACAAGAAAAGATTATGAAAACTTTCATCATAAAGAAATAATAAATGCATGAGGGTATAGATAAGTTTAATCTAATTGAACTTTTCTACAGAGGCTGGGGAGATAGCTCAGTAGCATAAGTGCTTGCCTGGCAAGCTCAAGGGCCTGAGTTTAATTCCTGGTTCCACAAAAAAAAAAAAAAAAAAAAAAAAATTTTCCACAAGATAGCAGGTATCAAAACACCACAGGACACCTCATTAATATATACAACTTTTTACATTTTCTGTGCCTCTTAAAAATAAATTTAATTTAAATTTGAAAAATAGTATTTTCTTGCAGGCAATAAAGAGAATGAAATTTTTCTACCTCTTGTCTCTTAGGCTGTATTTTCATAAGCTGAAATTTACTTCAGAATACTACAGTTGTCCCTGCTGGAGGATTAGCCAGAAATAGAGAGTGACTTTCTTTGGCCTGTTGTTCTCAGCCTGAGAAGCACTCTCTTAAAGAGGGGCTCCACCTCCCTTAGAGGTACCCTTTTCCTAGACAGTAAGCTACCTGTGGCAGAGGGCCCTGAGGCTACCAGAAATGGCAGGTTGCCAGCTAGAAGGGCTGGGAATTCACAAGCTGATAAGAATTTTTAATATTACCCAGACCTTAGCCATTTTTGAAGACCTGAACAGTAGAGAAAATTCTATCCAAAATGAAAGTTTCTGCTGCCAATTTAGTCTTCACATGCAGTCCCTGGGTACTGTGCACAACTAACTTCATGGAACTGGTATCCAGTGGCAATAACTGCACCAGATTTTTCTCTTATGCCACAAATTTCATTAAAATAGATTCTTAAAGAGCTTACATGGCACAAGTTCTAATTGTCTTTCTTGATTTTCTCTCATTGTTGAGACAAAAGTACCCAACAGCAAAAATTAAGGAAGGCAAGGTTTATTGAGCTCACAGTTAGTGGAGGTAACCGTAGTCGGCTCCAAGGCAGGGGGGCACATGGCAGACCATGGTGGCAGCAAACAGGAAAAGCAGCAGACATGCAGGGAAAACAACAAGCTCCCTTTCCTCCCTTGCATAGTACACCAGCTGATCTCCCACCCATCTCATGCCCTCTTCTTCCTTCCACAAGCTTAGGATGTTTACATTGTGAGGACCCTGGCTCCCTGCTGAGTTAAGCTTCTAAACTCCAGTTGACACAATATATCTAGCTATACAGAAGCGATTAGTCCCTTTTGTTGATGTTTTTAAGAGTTGCACTGAGTACTGTGCTGGGGGAGCCTCCTACCATTCAGGCCAAATTGCTCTATTTCATTCCCTTTGTTAGCTATTGCTGAAAACACACCATCATAGTCTCATCTGGGGATGCACTGCATTCTCTCTACTGGGCTCAAAAGCCCATGGTTCAAAGAAATGATGGATAGAGAATTGATAGTAGATCCTAAAACATATAATAGGGAACTATCCACAAATCAGTTCTTTGTTACCCTCTTCTAGAAATATACTGCTGAACTGACATCACATCAACTATCTTGCGTTTGTAGAATCTATCTACATCCACTTTAAACTCTGATTTTTCATCTATTCCTCCCTAGTGTCAGATGCTGAGCTACTCCAGATGCAGGCCACATGTGGCAATTTTAATCTTAGAATTTGAGGGATGAGGTGGCTTGGAGACTTAGCGGCTGGCCTTCAACTATCCTTGTTTTCAGTTCCCTCCACACTCCAATTCTTCTACGGACTGATTTTAAGATTGCATAATTAAAAGCCAGACACCTGTTCAAAGATTTTTATTACCTTTCTATCATCTGCCAAATTAAGCTCAGATTACTCCCTTGGGAATTTCCATGGGAAACATGTGCCCAGGAATTTAGCAGGGTGGGAACACAGCATCAGACAGCATTGCATTGCATTGCATTGCAGAGGGACAGGGGTAGGGGCAGACCACAGACTCTCTAAATACACAGACAACTGACCCACCACACCTTCTCACTTCTGCAGTATGGCTCGGGGTCTTTCTTTGCCTACGATGTGTTACCCCATCTATAAAAGTTCAGTGGCAAATTCTATCATGCTTTTTCTGTACAGTTCAAATACCTATTGTACCTTCTTATTATTCTCAATTCATTCTATTGTTTTATTATGCCAGGGTTTTTCTTGCCTTGTTACTCTTCTGATTATACAAGAAGATGGCAAGCTTATAGATACAATTCAGTGATTTCCAAAATCTAAAACCATATTGCAATCTATATTAATTCATGTAACTAATTTCTTCTAGATACAGGGGATGTGCATATATGCAATTAATTTCAATTATTTTCAATATTAATAGCTGACGTTATGATCACAAAGATGTATTGTATTCTTATAAATCGGTTTCCCTGATGTAAAAGTGAAAATTAAAATCATTATTTTTTTTTATTTTATTGAAGTACAAATATCAATGAGACCGTTTTAAGACACCTTAACAGGACGGATTCGATAAATTAATGCATTACAAACTGTTTTCATAATGTTTTGGTATCGTACAAGGTGCATACATGATATTATACTTATAGACATTATTATAGCAGATGTCTCATATCAGTAAATTAAGAGAATATAGTTGTTTACTTATTTTTGATACCTGAATTATATCAAAGATTCAATAATTAATACTTTCTACCTTGTTATTTTCCTAGTGGTTGTCCATTGTACTAGAAGCCAACATAATATCCTGTTCAATCACCATTAGTGCAAATCTTTCCTCTCATAGCATTATATATAAACACAGCGTATCTATCCCAACTGTACTGTCAATACACACACATCATGATTCTTCCTTTCTATACCCCTTCCTTTGTCTACACCTGTCAAAGATGGGCACTCCATTGTCATTTAACCGTTTTGGGGAAAGTCCTTTATCCAAAATATTACCGCTACATTAATGATAAATCAAACATCTTAGCTTTCACAATTCTGCATCAAGACATTGATCTCCTAATAGCAGCATTTTTTAATTTGCTTTGTGCTGTTCCCACATCCACAAATGCAACACAAAAATTTATAGTAACAACATATACAAAACTGTATAAGTTGATTTTTTTTTTGGTGGTACCAGGGATCAAACTGAGGACCTTGCGCTTCTTAAGCCAGCACTTTTTCCACTGAGCTATTCCCCAGCCCTGAGCTATCTCCCCAGCCCACTAAACTGTATAAGAAACTGAAGAATCAATAATATTTTTTAGACAAGAAAAAGTGTACATTACAAGTACCTTAACTGAATGTTAATTGAAAACTGTTTCTCTCAAGTAAGACAGTAAAGGAAATGTGATTCTCAGTGTCTAAATATAAAGTAAGCCGGGCATGGTGGCGCATGCCTGTAATCCCAGCACTCGGGAGGCTGAGGCAGGAGGATTGTTGTGAGTTCGAGACCAGCCTGAGCTACAAAGTGAGCTTAAGGCCAGACTGAACTGCATAGTGAGACCCTGTCTTGAAAAGACAAAAATAAATAAATAAATAAATAAATAAATAAATAAATATAAAGTATACAAACCCATCAGGAAACCTGACAAATGCTGCCCTACTGCTAATCCTAGAAGAAATTTATGCCATTGATAGAAAATTTATTTTTCAGTACTGGGGATTGAACTCAGGACACTGCGCTTACCAGGCAGGTGCTTACTCTTCTGAGCTATCTCCCCAGACTAATCCCCAGTTCTGAAAAAAAAAAAAACCTAGGGAGAGATATTTTAAAAACATTCCACCATTCTATAGATTCAGTATTCTATGAGATATTCATATGAGACAAGCATCTTAGAAACTGATGCCTTAGCTATTCCAACACAGAATTTATTAACCTTAAAGAAAAGAACCAATGACGGTGGATACCTGAACCTGTTTCCCTCAAACATCAAAATGTTTTAGGAATTTCAACATCTTCCTGATAAAGTAAATTCATGGATGTCTGTTCTTTCATGTGTTAAAAGTACCATGAACTGATGATGCTGAGAAGAAGGGTACATTCAGATTTCATATACTGAATGAGGAGACAGCAGAAACAATATTCTACTGACAAAATTGGGAAGTCTCGAGGTTGCTGTTAAAATTAGCTGCCTGAGCATGAAGACAGAGTGAGGTCCAGGCTATCAGTCTATTTTGGAAAGTGATGTACTTTTTTCAGTTTTACACTGTAAGCCATACAAAGAAATAGAATTTATTTCTAATGGACACATTTTGTTCTACAACCATGGATCCAACCATTACAAAACTTCTATGTGTTCAAAACTTTCCAAATTTTAATTTAAAAATCTTATCCTTAAGGTGCAGTGAAAGTATATATAATATACATAAAACTAATTTTTATCTGAAATATGTATCAGAGATACAGGAAACTCAGAAAGGAAGAGAAGATGTTTATGTTCCCATATTTGCATAAAATCAACCTCTTAATCTTGCTAAGAGTGAGAAAAAGCCTCTTACAGGGAGAGGTTGAAGAAAAACAGTACACATTGAAATTTTCGAATATGTGCACTAATAAAGTAAAAGATGCACTGCCATTAAACCCCTGAAAATAACACCCTTTGCTTTAAACACAAGAATCCCTTTGCTCTTGCCCCTCTTTGCAGCATTTCCACGAGGCCTCCTTGGTGAATGTCTTCAGCGGTGCAATTGTTGCTACCTTCATGCTTGAAGCGACTGAAAACTTTGCCCTTTCTTGGTCATTCTGACTTCAGAGAACAACCAGGAGTTGCTCGGTGCCAAATCCCGTAAATCGGGTAGCTGAGGACATGCTGTACAGGTTTCGGAGCTGACTCCCTTTTGGAAGGCACTGGCATCGACCTTCTCCATATTTCTTAATCATACCTTTTAAAGACACAGATTTCACTACTATCCTTCTCCATTAAGGCACCAAATTTGACTTTCAAATGATGGTAGTATAAAAACTACATCTATGAGAGTTTTATTATTCCTATTCATCCTCATTTTATCTACTTTTGATTTGAAAAGATAGCTCTGAAGTATTTTGTTCTCCTGTCCCTTCATCCTCTTAAGAACTACTGAGGATCACAAAGAACCTTTTTTTATTTAAGTTCTGTTTATACAAGCAGTAAAATATTAGGCAATAAAATGAAAAGAATCCAAATAAATTTTTACAAATTTAGAAAAGATACAAGCATTTCATTTGCCATTTTAGATTCTAGAATATTGCCCTGTACCTCTGACAGAATGGGAATGAAAAAAAGGAAAACACACACACACAGACACACACACACACACACACACACACACACACACTCCACACACTCACAAAGGAAAATACTAGCATTGCTGTGCAAATAGTTTTGATTTGGTGAGTTCCTCCCAGTGTATTCCAGGAATGCCCACAGGTATCCACATCAAATCTTCAAAACTACAGTTTACAAGAACTGTCACTGGCAGAGGGAAAATAAATTAGAAAAAAATGGTCTGTAGTGTGTACATGCATGTAAGAGTTAAAGTCGTCTGCTGGGAACAGGGCACTGTGTGGTTCTCCTTGCAGTATTGAGGACCGACCCCAAAGTCTTGTGCATACTACCCCCTTTTTATTTTATTTTGAGATAAAACTTGCTAAATTTCCCAGGCTGGCCTTGAACTTGTAATCCTCTGCCTCATCATCCTGAGCAGCTGGGATTAAAGGCTACGCCATGGGACACATTTTTTTTTCCAGAGTGGGGATTGAACTCAGACCCTTGCGCTTGCCTGGCAAGTGCTTATTCTACTGAGCTATCTCCCCAGCCCATATTAACTTGATGTGCAACATAAGAGAAAACACAGAAGGATGGATACAGTGGAATGGCCGACAGTTTTTAGTCTTCTAAACCTTTTTAACCTCTTAGTTCTAGACATAGTCAAATTCCACTTTCATCTAGTTTAGGTGATTTCTAGAACCAGGCCAGAAGAAAATGTGAAGGCACATGGAGTATAAGTCTTCTGTTGGCGACTGTTGATTTCGTTATAACCCATGGAATGTGTGTATTCCTTACAGCAGAAATGTCCTATGTAAAATTGTAAGGTAATCTATGGAATAGTGAGGGAAAATTTTACCCATTGTACTTATTTATGTTTTGTTTTTGCTGTCCTTTTTTATTGTTTTTTTAATTTTTAATTTTTATTTTTAAGTGTACAAATTATAATTAAAGCAAAAAATTACAAGATATAAAATTTCACTTAACAAAGAAAGATGAATATCACAGCATTTGTTGTAATACACAGTGTTGTTTTCCAAACAGTTATTCATAGTACCAGATATGTGCATGTAAAATTGGAAAAAGAAATAAATGTATAAGAATTAAGAAGAGATTAAGTACAAATCACTAGAAGAAAGGAGACAAAACAAATGAAAGCATTACGTGTTCCTTCCACAGACCAGCAGAAATGCACAGTGAAGTTGTCCAAATCATCCTGCTTACCTACATAAATCTGTTTCCCCTTCTCCCTCACCTGTCCTTCTCCTCAACTCAGTAACTCTTCCCATTTAAATAAATTCATTCCATTTTACCAGTATTTATTATATCCTTCAGGTTCCATCTTTCTTTTTCAGATTCTCACACGGAGGCAATGTGATGTTTGCACATGCAAGTCTGATTTATTTCACTTAACAGTACTTTCTCTAATTACATCCATTTACTGACAAAACACTCAAATTTATCCTGTTTCATAACTGAATAGTACTACCTTGTGTAAAAATATCACATCTTCTTTATCCATTCTTGAGTTGGTGGGCATCTGGGTTATTTATAGGATTTAGCTATGAAAAATTGTGCTGCTATAAACATAGGTATTTCTTAGTATTCCTTGATTAATATACACTTATTTTCCATCACTCCAAGATCCTGGAAAACACCTTTCCACTCTATTTCTGAGCCAAACTTTTATCAGACTCTATATATCAATGGGATTATTTGGTATTCATCTTTCCACATCTGGCTTATTTCATGTAGCTTAATGTCCTCAAGGTTCCTCCAGAGTTGCAAATGGCAGGGTGTTCTCAGTTACAAAGAAGAATCATAGAATAGCATTCATTGTGGGTACATATGCACATATATTATAGATAATAGATAAGTAATCACATTTTTTAGCCATTTATCTGCGTATGGATACCCAGTTTAACTGCATTCCTTGGCAATTGCAAATAATGTCTCAATGAACTGGGTATGTGCATATTGCTTCAACATGATTAATTTGGATATACTCACAAGTGGTGCTACTGTATCATATGAAAGTTTTATTTTTGCTGTTTTAAGGAACCACCATACTGTTTATCTATAGTACAAATGGCTTTGCCAATGTACATTTCCACCAAAAGAGAATAAGGGTTCCCAATTCTACATATAATTTTCAGCGTGTGTATGTTTTGTCTTTTTCCAAGCACCATTTTAACAAATATAAGTGGTATCCAATTACAATTTTGACTGTATTTCTTTGATAATTAGAGACACTAATATTTATTATATATTTGTTACCTATCTTAAGAAATGTCTTTACCCATTTCTTAATCAGGCTGTTTTCTGCTTATTGAATTGTTTGAGTTCTGTGTATATTCTGGATATTAACTTCTTATCAGATATATGATTTATAAATATTTTCTCTGATTCAGTAGTTTATCCTTTCACTCTATTCTTCCCTTTTCTGTGCAATTTTAATTTTTTGATTTTTCTATCTTTGCTTCTGTTTGTTTTGATGACCTAGCCAAGGGAAAAAAAAAAAAACATTGTCCAGACTAATATGTGTGTGTGTGTGTGTGTGTGTGTGTGTTATTGGGGATCAATCTGAGGACCTTGTACGTACCAGGCAGGTGCTTACACCACTGAGCTATCTCCCCAGCCCAAGACTGATTCCAAGTACTCTTTTCCTTATATTTTTCTTCTAGTTGTTTTACAGTTTTACATTTATAAGCTTATATTTTGCAGTCTCACTTTTACCCATTTTCAGCTAACTTTTGTATATACCATGAGATGAGATGATCTGATTCTTCTTCATTCAGATAAATACTCAGTTTTTCCAGTCTTGTTTATTTGAAAACACTTGTTTATTTGAAAACACTTGTTTATTTGAAAATCATTTTTTCCATTGTGTTGTTAGGTTTCTCTGTTGAAGAACAACTAAATATATGTATTTATTTCTAATTCTTTTTTTTTTTTTTTTTTTGTATTTTAAAGAGAGTTTACAGGGTATTCAGAGTTTCACTAGTAGATCGGAATCATAGTAATCTGCCTGTTTACAGCCTCCCAAGAGCTGGGATTACAAGTCACACCACCACACACAGGCTCAATTGCTATCTCACCACGCCCCGGGGTTAGGGATCAAACCAGTGGCCCCTGCACCTCTTTGCAAGTGCTTTAATCCACTGAGCTATTTGGCTGGTCCTTCCATTTCTAATCCATTCAGTATCTCACTTTTTAATAATTCTTAGTTTTTAAAAGCTTTAGTTTAGAATCATATATACATATATATACACACATATATATGCAAAATATAAAGAAAAATACATCAAGAAAAGATTATTAAAGGGCTGTGTACTCAATTTAATTTGCAGACACATTGTATTTTATTAAAATATTTTGACTAAATTAAATAAATATTGTTAACAAAGCAGAGTATTAAAGTCTGATAGATTCTTCTTTTGTATTTTGGTACTAGTTTATATTATTATTTCACCTTAGAATAGTATATATGGCACTATGTATAAAAGTTCAACATGTATTCTTTATGACTCAGAAACTTTTTATGAAATATGTCATGAAGAGGGACAAAGACAGAAATGTACTAAAGACATGTTCAAGAATATTTTCCTCAAGTTAACTTTTTTTTGTAAAACAGGCCAACTGAAATTTCTCCAAAAAGGAAATTAGCCAAAGGACCTTTGTCAGGAAAAAGGATGAACAAATTGAGGCATATTTATGCCACAGAATACTGAGAAGTAGTAAAAAATAATGACCTACTGGTATAGAATGCAAAACAGATAACACTTGTAGGCATAATGTTCAAAAAGTTAAACCCAGAAACAATGATATACGTACTAAATGATTCCATTAATTTAAAAGTAGTACTAGTAAATTAGTGCTGTAAAAAGCAGTACTAATCTATGATAGTAGAATCCAGAAGAGTGGCTATTTTTGGCAGAGCAGGCTAACTGGGAAAGGGCCAGGAGACTGGAGCTATTCTAATCTTGACTTTGGTATTGTTTATATGAAATATAAATATGCAAGAATTCATTGATCTGCACTTCTAAAATTTGTGTACTTTAATATATGTACTGTCATCTGCAATAAGTTATTTCAAAAGACATAACCATGTCTTTAAGACATGTCCAATTTAGCTTTTTTATCACTTAAACTACAGAAGACCAGTGAAACCTTCTGATGTGCAACAGCACCCAATATTAGTGTACTTTAGGCCAAATCACAGGTTTCTATTTAAAGTCACAAATCAGTCCCACTTACCTCTGGAATCTAACACCTACCTGCTTCTACTGCGTAAGAATAATCTGATCAGCTCTAGAGCAAGGGAACGGAAATGACTGAGCGTGCTGCCTTTCATTTAAATGCGGTCTTATCTACCTACTCTGGAGCTGGCCAGATACTTCAGCAGACTAAAGCACCTGCTTAGGCAAGCTTAGGCAAGTGCAAGGGCCACAGTTCAATCCCCAGCACCACATACCATGCCAGCCCTGCCCCCTGGGCATGCTGAGTTGGCCACAAAAAAACAGAAAAAGTACCACATCTACCTACTCTGTGGTCTGCTCTCACGAAGCTGAGTCCTTCACATCAGCTAGAGGCTGAGGATGGTGGTGCTGAAGAGAGTCAACAAGAGTTTGTAAGATTTTATATTATATAACATACAAGGATATCAATATTAAATTAAGAGCTACATTTAAAATTGCGTGTGTGTGTGTGTGTGCGTGTGTGTGTGTGTGTTTAATTAGGTAACAGTGACACATACAAAGGAAAATGCTGAGTAATATCTTCCAATAGGATATCAGTAGTAGGGCAGATATCTTCAAAATATGACGCTACAGTGGTTCCTTTTCTGTTTTTTAAAAATTTTTGTGGACCAGGCTATAATAATCGCTAAAATGAAATACTGAAAACTGTTCATTCTCCCTTTAAGTAGCCATTTCAGAGCCACATAACACAAACCACTTACGCTTCAAGTGTCACGGTTATGATATTTTAATTCTGAGTGATTGTGAACTTGTTGTTGACCTCAGCTCTCCTCAAGATACGTTTTCCTTGATCTTGTTCCTTGAAGAAGATCACCAGTTACAGCACAATTCCAGGGCACTTCATCCTCTGGTTTTGTCCTAAGCACAGACTTTAGCTTCATGAGATCTGCCAGAAGCCCACCGGCATACCCAGGAAGCTCCCTGGCCTTTCCCTGCCTTGCATCCCAGCTCTACACCAGCATGCTCTGCCACAGCACACTCCAGATTCTGTTGTCCTTTCCTGTATGATTCTGATGGGGAGACTGCTGGGTGATACATTGAGTCAACTTGAGAAGTTCCAAAGTTTAATTAAGTGACTCAGAGTTTGCAAACAACCTCATCCAGTGCAAGAGGACCTGGGATGTGTGAGTACTATACTCCCATCCCCAGGGAGCCTGCTTATAATGTAAGGAGGGGAGAGAGGCTTGCCCCTCCCTGTGCCCTTTGGTTGTTTTGGGGGCCTCTACCCTGTGCTGCTCTGCTTTGCAGGCATCCCAGTACAGACTGAAACCTCCACTAATTGTCAGCTAAATAAAAATTCTCTTCCTTAATTTTGGGTGTTGGGTATTTTGACCCAGCAACAAGTGAAACATAATGGAAACAAGGACCAAAACATAATTTCAAGAAGCGATACTGGTTTCTCTTTCTATGTTTTTCCTCACTTGAATCTTTCTTTTCTTTTTTTTTAATCCAACTGAGTTAAGTCTTTTTATTTTTTTAGAAATCTCTTCCAGGGCTAACTACTTCTATTGTAAGTGATGAAATATGTAAGGCTTCACTTCAAATGTTGGCACTGCTATGAACAGTCTCTTTCCCTTCTCTGCAACTCAGAATTAAAACCTTGATTTCTGTCTTATAGCCCAGTCTCAGAAGTAGTTCCACTGTAGAAGTTATTTGAAGACAGTCTTATGTTTTTTAGCAGTGGTCTCTGACCAGGTTCTATGGTTCTATCTTCTCCATGAACCTTACCAATGAGCTCAGGTGAGATATTTAAGCTAAGAGGTATTCTCTCAAATGAGTTTAAATGCACTTTAGTTTTAGGTGACCTACATGATGTGTTTTTTCCCCTAAAAAAACAATGCCTCCACACCAAATAAATCATGGTCAAAATAAATGAAGTGTTCAAGATGACATCAGTTCCATTAGTCTAACATCCTGGTGTTGTGTAGATAACAAGCAGCAGCCAGGTATGACAAGTGATAGATCCAAGGTTACCATCAAATCCATTAACATTTTTCCATTTCTAAATCATCCATAAAGGAAATTATAGATGGGGTCACTCCATCTTCACAGTAGACCAGGAGAGCAACCATGGCACCTGGATTCATGTTTGCACCAGCAAAGAACTGATATTTTTTGAAATTAGCAAGGATATGCTTGATTTGCTCTGCAGCCCCTGTCATAAACAGCTTTACTCTTTCTGGTCTTTGTTCTTCAGGTTTGCCTTTGATTGATTTCATATAATCTTTGATATACTTCTTGTAGGCCTCTTTTGTGAAGCTGGTTTCCTGCAAGTGATGGCTCATGACAATATCTACACCAGCGACTGCTGTGCTTTCTGTGCTTTCGCCCTCTGGGCCTTCAGTGGAGGCACTGCCACCAATGAGCGAGTCATCAGTGTTACCCTCTGTTCTACTGACTGTCTTGCCCTCCACCTCCAGGGACAGCCCATCTGCAGTCTCCTAGATCTTGTAAATGTTGGAGAACATCTCCTCGAGGCTGATGAGGTCCTAATAGATAATCATGATGGTGGCTGAGGGAGGTGGCGGCCGTGCAAGCTTAGCAGGAGCCCGGAGCTCAGAGAAAGTGCAGCACAGCCAGAGCAGAGCTCATGGGGAGGGTGGAGTGGGAGGAAAAATAGGGAATGTTTCTTTCTTCTCTCTCTCTGTCTCTCTCTCTCTCTCTCTCTCTCTCTCTCTCTCTCTCTCTCTCTCTCTCATGCATTCGGTACAGGGTTTCACTACGCAGCTTGGTCTCATAGTGATCCTCCTGTTTTGGGGCCTTTCCAGAGCTGGGATTACAGTGTGCGACACTACACCTGGGCTTGGTTGCAGGCTCAGTGCTCCTGGGGGCAGGGTCGGTGGGGGTGCCAGGTACAGAACCCTGGTCCCTGCGCTTACCTAAGCGGGCACTTACTCCACTGAGCTATCTCGCCACCCCTCAGTTTCTTTATTGTTAGTACATGTTTACAGTATAAAATTAATTGCACTCATTTGGTGGAAATCCCTGAGCTAGGCTCCCTGTGCAAAATACATACGACATGTCTATCATTTTTAATTCCAGTTCTTCTCCATGTCCTCTTAAACCCTTCTCCTGCTGATTTCCTAGAATTCAAAGAAGATAAAGATCAAAGGATGTTGAATTTTGTAAGCATTTAGAAATCTCTTGAATTAAAGTTCTTGAGGATCAGGGAGATAGCTCAGTAGAATAAGCACATGCCTGGCAAGTATTGGGTCCTGAGTCCAATCCCTGGTATTGTAAAAAAAAAGTTCTTGAATTCTAACAATATGCTTCTTTTATTGCTTTAAAGTTCAGCCATATTTCTATTAAATGTACTTGTTTATTTAATTTCTTTGAAAAAATAAAAATTTCATCCTCCCAGGCAACTTCGATCTATATTTGTTTGCACAACAGACATGATTTTAAACCAGTTTTTCCAAACTTGGACTGCAGTATTTATCTTCTGGACCACTTCCAGTCAACTGGGTAAACAGAATTTATTTAACATCCTAAAACATGCTGAATAATTTTAAATACTCTCCATATTTTTATAACATAAAATTGTACTGCTTAATTGAAATTTTGCTTGACAGAGTTGTTCTATTACATATATATATGTGTAATATATATATGTGTAAATTTTTAAATGACCTGATTATCAAAACTTCAAAAAAAAAATCCTCTCCTAACTTTTTAAACAATGGCTTTTTAAAGCCTCAGGTTATTTTCACATGTGTATAGATAAGCATGCTTGTGTACATTTGTGGGCATGTGCGCGCGTGCACACACACACACACACACACGCACGCACACAATTTATTGTACTCTAATGTGTTAGGAACTTCTCTAAAAGTTTTCCTCATAGTGGAAATGTACTTCCAAGACACACACTTTTTCCATATTCACCACATGACATTTAATTCTATTCTAAAAAGATAAGCTCTGTCATATTAGTCTTTCCTTCATACTGTCCATATTCCAGAAGTCTGCCTGGTGTAACTAATAAAGCAACAACTTGGAGATGTGGTCTGTTTTGAATCAGCCTTCGTGATGCTGGACACGTTGCTAATTTTCATGACTTCATTTATGAAAAGCACTGAGAGCTTGTGACCTTGGCCGGGCGTGGTAGTACACACCTGTGATTTCTTCATTGGAATGGAGAAGGATTGTGTCAAAATTACATGAGACAGTTCAAGCAGATAGCTCAGCAGCATAAGCACCTGCCTGGCAAGCCCAAGATCCTGAGTTCCATTCCCAGAACTACAAAATATATAAATAAATAAATAAATAAATAAATAAATAAATAAATAAATAAGGCGATATGCTGAGTGGCAGGTTACAGACCCAGATCTGCACTACTTTGAAAACACACACACTATTTGGGAATGTTCTCAGCCAGGTCTCTAATTGGGTCAGGAACCAGTAGGGCTGGGCTCGGTGTGTGTGTGTGTGTGTGTGTGTGTGTGTGTGTGTGTGTGTGTGTGTGTGTGTCTGTCTGTCTGTCTATCTGTCTATCTGTCTGCATGTGTCTGTGTGTGTCTGTGTGTCTCTGTGTGTGTCTGTGTATCCTATACCTGAGCAGGGCAGAAAGTCCTCACTGCCTGATTCAGTAGTGCCCAGGTGACCACACAACCACATTTCCAGCTTTCCCTAATAGTATTACAAGTCATATTGGTTAAAAAATCAAAATCATCTTTATCTCAAACAAAACAGAAAAAAAAAAAAAGAAAACCTAAGATCTATGATGCTGTTTCTACCTGTTCAATGTCTCTTTCTAAACAAACAAATTAATATACCCTTCCCTTCCCAGTACAGGAAAAAAAAAATCCTGGCCATGGGAAACTCACCCTAATATTTACTTTGCCCCTCAGCAGCATTTCTCATCTCCAGTCTAAATTCTATATCAGATTTCTTGCCAACTGTGGAAAAGTTTGCTTCTAAAACATGTAGAGAAATCTAAGGACCTGGGGCACGATTTCTTCATTTCTGCTAATAAGTTGATTCATCGTAATAATTTCCCTTAGGAGAAAGAACTACCTCAAAGATGCCGCAGTCTGTGACACATACAAAGTTTTATAAGTACAGGAGTACAACTAATAGACTCACTGTGAATGGTATGGAAATAGAGGAAGACTCACCACCTGGAAAATTTATTTGAATCGAAACAACAACCAGGGCCAGGAAGACAGGCCAGTGGAATAAAGCGCTTGCGTAGGCAAGCTTAGGCAAGCACAGGGACCCTGGATGGATCCCGGGCACAACACCGTGAGCCAGCCACACCCCCAAGGCTGGCTGAGCAGCACAGGCCTATAATCCCTGCACTGGGGAGGCTGAAAACAGGACTCACCATGAGTCTGAGTGTTGTAGTGAGACCCTGCAGCAACCAAATACATAAAAAAAGAAACAACCAAAGAGGAAAATATTAAACTGCTTCATCACATCATTTATAGTTTTAAATGCAGTGTCAGAACGTGGAAGGGCATCTCCTCAACCACCATGGAGAGAGAAAATCAGCGTCAAATCTTCACTTTTCTAAATCAAGGATCAAGCAGGGACAGAGACAAAAAATAAATAAATAAACAAAAATAAAAAAGATCAATGTGCTATCTCTCTTAGCTGGGGCCTTAGGTTGCTCTGAATGGATAGGACTATGTATGTGGAATTCATTACAGATGCAAATAGATTTTAAATCAGAAATTTAATAAATAAAGATCAATTATTTTCAGGGATTAAACAAATAACATGGAGGTAAGAGTGTCTATACATGAAATATACAGGTGAATAATTTTTGAAAATTGCCATATAACTATGCAAATACATGGGAAATATTGTTCTTTTTTAACAAAAGGATCAGTATAGAGACATTGTTGCAACTACTGGATGACAACATGAAATTAATTGTCACTTCTATATTTTCATGTTCCTCATCTCATCTTTAATGAGAACAGATCTGATATAACAAATTGTTCCACAGCAGACATTCTTGAAAATGGAATGAGAAAGTACCTATTTATTCTCCACCTTATTTTTCTTCAAATTAGAACCATGCCATCTTTGTCAAGCTTAATTTTAATGTAGGTTTCACAGTCTACCAGAAAATCCCTATTAAAGCTCAAAGTTGAGAAGCTTAATAAGGCTGTCACTTATTCTTTAAAAATAAAAAAAAGTCTAAATCCCTCAAGCTGTTGCATATGCATTTTCCTTTTCCCCATCACACCCTGTAAATTATGGGAGAAAAATATGCAGAAAGGAGAATCAGGATTTTGGCTTTCCAGAAATGTGATCTTAATAAATTGGGTTAGAATATTTGGTTTGCCTTATACAGTTTATGTCCAGAAAGTAGCACTGTATCTTGATGTTTTTCAAGATAAGAATGTAAGTGATATTCTACACATAGCTCAACATTTTATTTCTTTAAAAGACCACAGAGCACAGCCTAAGCAAGAATACATCCTGTTATGGATCCAGGCCTGAGCTTACAGGTAGACATGTGGAAAACAGTCGCAAACCCAGTGCCTGAATGGCTGCAGAATCTTCAACTGTCAGTCATTTCACATCCATTTTAGAAATAATCACACCTCTTTACAGACAAGAGTTGCCTGTAAATATTTCCCACGTATTTCCAAGCAACTGAAAGCCCTCTACTCTAAGCTTGTGTAATCCAAGACATGATCATTATTTTGTATTTGTATTTGTACTTGTATTTGCAGTAGTACTGACTGAACACAGAATCTTCTTATTGAACTACAACCACAGCCCTTTGTTGTTTATTATTTTGGGACAGGGCCTCACTAAGCTGCTAAGTAGCCCAAATGGGGTTTGAACTTGCAACCCTTTTGCCTCAGCTTTCCAGAATGTTAGAATTACTCACACGAACTACCATACCTGGCTCAATAACTTTTAATCTATTGCTGAGTATTTATTCCTAAAAAACATACTCCAAACATAGCACAGTTGTGAAATGGAAGCAAGTATTACTGAAGCATGCATCATTTTCTCTTTCTATGGAGGATATGACAAATTCAAGAAAATCCTTAAAAGATACACCGTAGAAACTATGAATTACTGGAAGATGTGCTTAATTAAGATTGTGGACAATTTTGTTCTGAAACTGTTGAACAAAATATATTTGACATTCAAAAATAGCTGAATTTCAGATTTTTCCTGGTAATGAGAGCTGAATCATTACAGCATCAATTTTCTGGATGACATACGGCTGCACTCACATTTGGAAGTCCAATTCCTCCATATGTAAAGTGAATAAACTTTAACATCCTTAAAACTTTAGATTATACTCAATGTAATCTAAAGTCCTCCCTGACTATATCTTTTCAAATTTTATATAAGCCAAAACTATCACAATGGGTGTAGCTTATTGGGCTGAGTTACAAAAAATTAACATTCTTAGGTTTTAAAACAATAAGAAGAAAACCTAAGGGATTTACAAAGTTAATTTCTATCACATCTTAGGTTGTCTAACCCTAAGATCATTTAATCCTTGTCAGTGTGTCAGACCAAAGATACAGATGAATCCTCTGCCAGAAGAGGGTATGGCCAAAATCATCAAATGACAGCAATATAAAACACTCAAAGAAAATCTCACAAAGATGGCTTTTATAAGATAAAGACCATCTACTCCAATTTTCTGTACAGTTTTATCATGAGGCTGAACTTTACAAAATGCTTTTTCTGCATCTATTGAGATGATCATGTGATTTTTGTCTTTGGCTCTGTTCATAGGGTGTGTTACATTTATTGATTTGTGTGTGTTGAACCATCCCTGCATTCCTAAGATAAATCTCACCTGATTATGCTGTATGATCTTCTTGATGAATTGTTGAATTCTTTTTCTTAGTATCTCATAGTATCTCACTGAGATTTTTCACATCATTAGGAAGATTGGCCTATAGTTCTTTTTTGGTTGGCTCTTTCTCTGGCTCTAATATCAGGGTAATACTTGCCTCCAACAACGTGACAGGGAATGTTGTTTCATTTTCAATTTCATTAAAGAGTTTTAAGAGTATTGGCATTAAAACGTCATTAAACTTCTCATAGAATTCCTCAGTGAATTCTATCAGGACCTGGGCTTTTCTTTGATGATATGTTTTTAAGCTAACATCATACTAAAGAAACAAAAACCAAATGCTTTTACTCCAAAATTAGGAACATGACAAAGATGTCCACTATGACCATGCTTACACAGCATAGTTAGGGAACATCAGCCAGAATAATTAAACAAGAGAGAGAATTGAAAGAAAGAAAGAAGGAGCGGAGAGGAAGAACTTAAACTATCATTAGTTGTAGATGACATCATAGGCTACATAGAAGACCCCAAAAACTCCACCAAAAGTCTCCTAAAGTTAATACTCAAATTCAGTTGCATTATGGATACAAAGTCAATATTCAAAATTAAATAGTATTTCGATGCACAAGCAACAGACTCATTGAGAGCGAAATTTTGGAAACCACACTGTTGATAATAGCATCCAAAAACATGAAATACTTAGCAATCAATCTAACAAAGGAAGTAAAGGATATTGAAAATTACAATACTCTAAATAGAAGATCAAAAAGGAAAGAAACCCCTTACTCATAAATAAAAAGAACTAGCATGGTGAAAATAACTATACACCAAAAATTGCTATATGGATTTAAAGCAATCTTGATCAAAACACCATTAGCATACCTCAAAGAACTAGGGAAAACATTTCTAAAATTAATCTGGAAGCAAACAAGACAAAATTGCAAAGGCAATCCTGGGCAATAAAGGCACAGTAGGAGGCAACACAATCCCTGACTTAAAATTATACTGCAAAGCTATTTTGAAAAAATCACTATGGTACTGGCGAAAAAAAAAAAAAAATAGACATGAGGACCAGTGGACCCCATTAGAAGATGCAGACCAGACACATCTCAAAACACACTTATTTTTGACAAGTGGACCTAACATATTTACTGGAAGAAAGGTAGTCTCTTTAATAATTGCTGCTGTAAAAATGCCCTTTCCACATGCCAAAGGATAAAAGTAGTCCTAAGTCTCTCAACATACAGTAATCTAAAAATCAAACTGGACTGAGACCTAAATATTAAAACTGAAACACTAACTCTTCTGGAAGAGAAAGTAGGTAGAAATCTTGAAGATGTGGGAGTAGACAGAGACTTCATGAACAAATATCAAACTGCATTGGAAATACTTCCAAAATCAACAGCTAGGATCTCATCTTATGATAAAGCTTTTGCACATCAAAAGAAATCACCAACAGAGTGAAAAGACCAGAAACACAGTGGGAAAAAAAATTAGCTAACTGTCCCTCAGACAAAGGCCCTATATCTACAACATAGAAAGAATTAAAAATAGCAGACCCATCAAATTCAAAGACATAATCCAAAAATGAGTGTCTGAAATGATCACACACTTCTCAAACAAAGAAATAAAAACAGCAAATAAACATAGTTTAAAATGTTTGACGTCATTGGTCATTCGAGAGATACAAATTAAAACAACAGTGAGATTCCATCTCATCCCAGTAAAAGCAGATATCATCAAGAAATCAACAAACATCCAGCATTAGAGGACTATGGGAAAAAAGGAATGCTTCTCTGCTATTGGTGGCAATGTAGACTAGTGCGACCACTTTAGAAATCAATGTGAGATTTCTCAAAAAGCTAGGATTAGAGGTCTCATTTGACCCCATCATTCCTCTACTGAGTATTTTCCCAGAAGAATTAAAAACATCATAGGACAGTGCTATATGTGCACCCACGTTTATAGCAGCACAATTTGTCATGGCTAAATCATGGAAATAGCACAAATGCCCATCAAACAAGGGATGGATAAAAAAGATGTGGTATTTATGTACAATGGAATAGTACTTAGCTATAAAGAAAGATAAAAAGACATTTATAGGGAAATGGATACAAATTCAGCCCATATTCATAAGTGAAATAAATCAGTCTTGCATGGGTAAACAGTGTATTGTCTCCTTCTTTAAGAATTTATAGCATATATAAGGCCCAAAATATACAATAGATACTATGAAATAGGAAGAAATTGCTCAAAAGGAATATATATATATATATATATATATATATATATATATATATATATATATATATATATATATATCATACTACTAATTATTAATTCATTGAAAAGAAAATTTTACACCTACATTGTTTGATCAATTTTTATGTCTACATCTTATAATATGAGCAACTACTTTGAAGATAACAATATACAATGTACTATTGTTACTCTCCTACAATCTTATTTTAAAATTTTATGCCATTGTTTTTGATGATTATTTTTCTTTTCTTTGGAATTTGGTTGTTATGGGCCTCAGGTAGAATCTGGAGAGTCCTCTCCTTCGATTTTACATCCTCAGAGTCAAGACTATTCTTAAATCAAATGAGAGTTTGAAATTTCAATAATGAGGTGGTACTTGTTTCCTAGCAATAGTCACTTTTACAATATGCACATGAAAACAGCATATTTAATTGTGTGTGTGTGTGTGTGTGTGTGTGTGTATGTGTGTTATTTCTTTTAAAGAATATGGATGAAAAACCAACTGCATTTGGGACTCCATTTTTCTTTCTTTCTTTTTTTTTTTTTTTTTTGCAGAACTGGAAATTGAACTCATGTCCTTGTGCTTGCCAGGGAAGTACTTATTCCACTGAGCCATCTCCCTGGCCCTCCATTTTTTATAATGAAAATAAAGAAGGTTTTACACAGCACCAAAATCTAGAGCTGCTTTGCTTGTTTTTATCAGACATACTGGATGAAGTGACATGATATATAACTTGCAGACAGAAATTATTTCAAAGGAAAGGAAATGAGGGATTTATAAATGTTTGACAGTTACCAGGCTCCATTTTCAGATGTAGGAGCTGTACCCACCGTGTTACTCCACAGACCATGATGGAAATTTGCCCTTAAAGAGAGTGGAAACCCCTGTTCTAGCCTGCACTGAGATGAAGAAGCATGCAGAAGGCAGTGAAAAACCACCATGTGACTAGCACAAGGAGAATAGGATACTGAGAAATAAGACAGTGAGACTGGCTGGAGAAGTTGGCAGAGGCCAGCAGGGCTCACATGGCAGGGCCCAGGGCCTCTGTGGGCTTTCTTCCAGGCTCAAGAGTAAGCCATGGGAAGGCCTCATGCAGAAGAGATGGCACTAGCGTTAGCAACTTTACAAAATATTTCTCTAAGGACTGACCAGATAGTACAGTGAACTAAAGCATCTGCTTAGGCAGAGTGCAGCGCCCAAGGTTTGATCCCCAGCATGCCAAGCCGGATCTGCCCCCAGGGCATGCTGAGACAGATTGAGACTAGGCGTGGTGGTGTGGGCCTGTAATCCCAGTGCTTGGGAGGCTGAAAACAGGAGAATTACTATGAGTTCAATCTATATAGTGAGACCCTATAGACTCTGCACTAAACTCATTACCAATAAAAAAGAAGACTAATGGGCAACAAAAAGGTTTTTCAAGGATCCACTGAGCATCTTAAATCCCCAGTTTGTACTGTATGTTTGCTTTTACTATGAATCAAGTAATACAAATAGACATCCACCACCACCACCATCATCATCATCATCATCATCATAGCTTGAAGTCAAAAGAATCGCTAGCTTTTACCAGCATCAAAGTGGTCCCAAAGATATACCCTAACTTTCCTCTGGTAATAGACAATAGCAGCACAAGCCAACCAGAGAATCTGCTTAGAGCAAATAACATGACCATCTTTGGCAGTGATGTAATGTGGTTTCAGAAGCCATCTTAAAAACAACAGCCTTTTTCAGTAGCCAGAGGTGATAAAAAACGTGGGCAGCTTAGAGAAATTGTAGTTGCTGGACCTGCAGCAAATGTACCATGCGCAGAAGCACTGCTAGTTGTCTATCTCTCTGTCTGTCTGTCTGCCGGGCTGGCTGGCTGCCTGCCTGCCTGTCTCCGGGTCTCAGTCTGTGTGTGTGTGTGTGTGTGTGTGTGTGTGTGTGTGTGTGTGTGTGTGTGTCTGTCTGTCTGTCTGTCTGTCTGTCTGTCTGTCTATCTGTCTGTCTTTCTGTCTTCTTGCCTAGAAACATCTGTGTTTGCATCAGGGAATGTAACGCATAGGCACAAAAGAGAAATGACTAAACAGGATTGAAGAGCCAGAATCCCAGCGTGATGTGGCATTTAGTAGCAGCAGCCAGCCCACATGAATGGTAGTTACAAAATGGGCAAACACACTGTAATCAAAATAAAACTCAGCTTTAAAAATCAGGAAAACTCCTTGCCTAGAAACAGAATATGCAGTTACCCAAAGTATTCCCTTTTCTAACCTTCGCATATAGATGTTTATTTAGAAAAATGAGAAGGAAGGAGGGGACAGGCAGAGCTGTGATATAAGATTCTTTTTATTTAGCCTGCTGCTGTTCTTAAAGTCCTTCAGTTAGAGAGGCATTTAGGGTATACAGTAGAGATCATTACTGAGAAAATTGTGTTGGTTTGCACTATTGTGTGCTAGCATTTATTCTTTTGAGTATGTCATAATCGTTTATCTCTTTATAACCTTCACAAAGCATAAAATACATGATATCTCTAGGAAAAAATTGAGATGAAAATTTTATTTAGCAAACAGATTTCTATAAAGAATGCTAAAGTATTAAATTTATATTTTACAATGTCATGCTTGGTAACTCAACACAAAATGCCATGACTTTGTAAAACTAATATATGGCATAAAAGTGAGAAGAGAAATCAACAAACATATAAAATGTCTCTGACGTTATAATAGAAACACGTAACTGGATCTTATGAGTTATTTTTTACAATATCTTACATTTTTTACAACAGGTATTATTATAGCATCTCTTAATCACCTTTATGAAATGAATGGTACCAAACAAAAACCTAGGAACATGAAGAAAGAATGAGTATTTGTCATTCCTTCAGCTTCAGGGATATGAGACTTGTTCAACAGCATGGCACCCCCACCATACTCAGAAAATTATCATGTTCAGTCAATGCTGTGTTATTGCTGTGAGCTTCTTAAATTGTTGTCACGGGGACTCTACACTGTCATTTTGCAATTATCCCTGAAAATTATGCACTGGTCCCATACTCACTGTTGGATAAACTGCCTGCCTATAAGCAGAGAATTGTATGCCAAAGAAGAATACCATTTCAAAAATTAGCCCTAGTTCTGAAAAGTATACAATTCAGAAATAGAAATAAGCTTAGTAACCAAATTATAATCAAAGTGTGCAATACAACCTGTAGTAGAGATGAAGGTCAATGTCTGTGGAAGTAGTAGCTTTGGGTTGGCTCAAAAAGACAAGAATAGTGAACATAGAGATGGAGGAAGAAAGCTCAGGCAATCCATGGGTAGGTGGAATCATTGCACTCGTGTGGGGAGAGATGAAATCAAGCTGGAAGATCCGGCTGGATCTGGCTGCAGGAAGCCCTTGAATGTCCACCCATTAAGGGTCTAATTCAATAAGAACAATGAATCACTGAAGGGTTGTAAAGGGAGAACTAGTTAGTCACAGACATAATTGAGAAAGATTAAAGTGCACAGTCATAGCCAACTTGTCACCTCCGTGGACTCAGCCTACTCCTGTGCTCATAAACCTGATGATGGAAAGTGACATTAAAGCCAATACCCACCCCTTTTCTATCCACCCAGTTAAACTCTACTTGCTTTGTTGCTCTAAATTGACCAACAAAAATATCCACTCGCTAGGGACAGCCAACTCTGAATAACATTTGAATTGCCAGAATACATTACATGAAGGCAGTTTTGACAATTACATCCCTCCAAAAGAGACTAGGCAGAATGAGTTCACACACACACACTCACACTGCATGAGACACAGGCATTTTCTAGAACAGCTCCATTAGAAGAGTTCTTCTTTGAGTTATTCAATATAGCTCTAACGTTTGGTCCATTTCATTGACACAACCAATTTATGGAAGCTAAAGTCAACATTACCGGTGTGCAATGCTGCGCTAAGTCAGATGGGTAATCTACCCATAAGGAACCATTTCACTGGTACAAGTTGGGAACTTTATCCGGCTTGATGAGAAGAAATCAATACCTCCTGAACTTTAAGGCTTAAAATGAATACTCAACTAAACCAATAGGTTTCTCACAGTACATAGATAGACAACCATATAATATATTTTTGTCAACACACATATATATGTATACAGATGTGCATCATATGATTAAATAATTATACAAATTGAGAGGGAAAAGCATGCCACTGACAGAGTAATAAATTATTATTCAATATCAAATTAAAATTCTATCATTCCTTCAGAAGAAATATAACAAAAAGTTTCAATGTATGGAAATGAAAAATGCATAAAAGATGAAGCAGAAGTGAAATTAATTAACCATTAAAGGTATCCGAATAAACAATATTAAAGTTCCATCTTACAAAGATTCAATAGGTGTCTGCTAGACATGTAGCTAAAGCAAAATGTGAGTCTGGCATGCTACCTCCATTTTAACGATTTCATACAACACGAGAATATAAACCAAGCAGATCTTTAATATTCCAGCTCTCAGAAAAGAAATCCTAGTGATATGCTCCCTTCACATGACCTAGTATGTACACTAATGCTTAGTGTTTCTGTTTTCAGAAGAAAACTGGTATAAAATAATTATGTTTTGAAGTCATCAAAATTGCCAATACTATTTTTTTTTAGTTTTTATTCTTTTGATACAGGGTCTCACTACCCAGTTTGGACCCATAATGATCCTCCTGTCTCAACCTCTCCAGCGTTGGGATTGCAGGCGTGCACCTCCACACCCAGTTTCAGTGGCCAGCGCTATGCACCCAGAACCACGGTTCCAGGGACAGCATGGCATGTGGTACCGAGGATCGAACCTGGGTACTTGCACTTGCCAGGCAGGAACTTACACCACCAATATATCTCCCCAGTCCACCAATACTATTTTAAATAATAAAATATATTTTCTTTCAAATAAACAGAGACAAAGAAAATCATTTCAATGACTATCAGTGTATTCCTAAGAAATAAAGAGCTGACTTTTTATTCTGATCTTCATCCTATATTGAATTATGATAATATATGATTTAAGGAAAGAAAAGGTTTTGGTACTTCAGAGCTATAATGTAAAATCAATTCAGTTTGGAAAATTAAATTCAGAATTAAGGGTAATTGGCTGCTTTTTACAACTCCTTCCAGGTTAATCAGCTGGCCTTTGCGTGCAAACTCTCACAAGAGAATTTCTAGCCCTGCAGTGTGGTTTGCCTGGAGGAGGAGCACTAAATATCTATTAATGGACGAATGCGCAGATTGAACTCGGTATCTTTTTCTATTCAAGCAAATTCGCGCTTGTTTCTCTGAGCTACGCTTTCTGGAGAAAGCGCTGAGGGGCCCGGTACCCGTGGCGAAACTGCCGAGTTCTAACTGAGATGCATGTCCTGAAAATCGGCGCACGCGACAAAGAGACCGGCCTACCACCTGGAACGCTGTTCAAAATGAGTTCAAGGCAAAAGCTCTTCGTTGTGCTGCATTCAAGAAAAGAACAATCAGTGCTCTCAAAGGAACTGTTCCTACCTTTTTAAAAATTCCATGTACTCGGTATGCTTGATGAGTCCCGTCCTCATCATTATTGTTTGAAAACATTGTCGATCGATGGCCCAGAGCTTCACGTTTACTAAAGCTGAAGAAAAAGGAAAAGAAAGAAAACAAGGAAAAATTAATTATGGAATCCTAACTGCAAACAGCAGCCTGCAAAAGAAATGACTTATTCAGGAGAGGCATGAGAACAATTAACCTTTTTTTTAACCCATATTTAAAGCTAACATCATGATTCCTTCCTATCTTATTAAAAAGCTAGGTATGCTTCCAGGCCATAGCTTTATTCCAGGATGACCACCTCCAGGGGGCGCTGCTCCCGCTCGTACTTGTTAAGGGACATAGGGACCTAAGTAGGTGCTGAAACTCTTCACTAAGCCAAGGACTACGTATGAAGGAAATACTATTGGCTGGGTGGGGTGGGCGGTGGTTCACAGGAAACAATACTGCCTAGTAACCACCCAAAATGTTACTAGTAAGTCATACAAGCACACTTATGAAAAGTAGAGAGGCAAAAATTCATTCTATTTGGGAATTTAACATAATAGAGATAAGAATTAAACCAGCTTCTCTATACACAGCTTGTTTAGCAACTTAACTACAAGGTACCCACACGGAAGATTTATTAGATTTTTTTATGAATTTTAATTTCCGCTCATATGCCACTATCTTAGATAATACACAAGCAAGTGTTGACAGTGAGTGCCACAGAACCATGAAGTTCATGAGAAGCTTAAACATGGTAGCTATTGCAGTATGTAACGGAACAATGTAGCAAGATAAAGGCCTGGTGGATGTAGCTCCATCATAGAGCATTTCCTTAGCATAGGAGAAAGCTCCCGGTGGAACCTGAAGAAAAGCACTACCGGAGGGAGATAAACTTAGGTTTTAAAAACTGAGCACAGTAGATATCTTGTCAATTGGATCTGTGTGATAGGCATATGAGAATCTTATTTGTTAGCTCTCTGTGTAATCATATATACTACAAAATTTTAATAATGGAAAATACTTTAATTAGCACACAGTAAAAAAAAAAAAAAAGAAGCCAATGCAGATATCATTTTGAGAGGATTTGAGGGTAGAGAAGGGGTCATGGGTTTTGGGCAAGACCGCTGGATGGGCACAGAACACAATTTTGTGAGTCAAATATAAAACAATAAGTGCAATTTCCTCTTCCTTACAGCTGCAGTGTGGGAGTGGATCGAGCAGAGGAGGGAAGCAGCCAGAGGGTATACACAGAAAGAGGGAGAAACAAAAAAACAAGGGGAATATTAACTCCACGGTAAATCTCATTCTTAATTCTACTTTCCCCTCACCTAAACTAGTTGAATCTAAGTAACTAAAATACGATTTCTCTCTTGTTCAGAATCCTGGTGGTAAAAAAACATAATCAAATAACTAAAGACTACAGCAACAAGAACTGATGCACCCATGGCTCCATTCAAAAAATCCTTTAAAAATGATACTTGATCAAAAACAAAGCTATGGGGGGCTGGGGAGATGGCTCAGTGGAATAAGTGCTTCCCAGGCAAGCACAAGGGCCTGAGTTCAATTCCTGGTTCCACCAAAAAGAAAAAAAAAAAAAAGAGAGACTTAGAGACTTTCACAGATGATGTCCAAATGAATACCCATTTCCTCTCGCTATATAATAAAAAGCCCACTGTAGGGAAGCAGAAATACCATAAAAGTTATGGTTGCCTTTGGGCCGGGGAGATGGCTCAGTGGAATAAGTGCTTCCCTGGTAAGGGCAAGGGCCTGAGTTCAATCCCCGTTCCGACAAAAAAAAAAAAAAAAAAAAAAAAAAGCAGTTCTAATTTGTTAAAAAACAAAAGAAAAGCTATGGAAAGGACCCTGCAGTGGCAGCGCAGCACTTCTGATGTCTCTGGGCTCTTTTCCAGAACACCTGTTTGTCTGACATAGAGCATAAATCTGGGTTGTGTCAGATGCAAACTGGGATGATAACAGAATTATTCCTAAGAAATGACACTGGAAATAGGAGAAGTGGGGTCTACAGACCAGTTGGCTAAGGGTAGCTGGGCGAGGTACACATGCAAACAGGCCCACAGTGAGGAATGAGAGCGGGAGGAGAAGCAGACAAACGTGACCACGATGGGTAGATTCTGTAGGGACGCTCATGGCGTGTGAGTTCGGCTGACAAAGGCCTCTGGAGGAGAAGCTGGATAAATTCCGTAAACAACAGAAAGCTATTAGAAATCACAGGGGCAAAATGAAACAAACAACAACAGAGGCTTTTACTGCTTTTTGACAGAGTCTCACTGTATAGCGCAAGCTGCCCCTGCATTCACTGTGGAGTCCAGACCAGTGTCCAATCCATGGCAGGTCTGCTGCCTCAGCCTCCGTGGTATGGTCACAGAATTACAGCCATGCGCCACCATGCCCAGTCTAAGAACTGAATTTTTTTTTTTTTTAAAAAAAGCTACACATTGCGTACATAATAGATTGTAAATGTTTATTAAAAATAATATACAAAAATATTTTGTATTTATCTTCATTCTTAATGGTTCCTAGGCATTTTACAGTATAGGTATAACTCCTTTCAATGTACAAAGCAAGCTAATTAGTTTATTTTAAAAAAAGAGTGGCAGAGCCGGTGGTATAGCTCAGTGGACTAAGCACTTGCTTAGGTAAACACAGGAACCAGGGTTCAATCTCTGGCTCCACAGGCCATGCCGGCCCTGCTCCCAGGCGTGCGGAGCCAGTGATTGGAGTCCAGGCGTGGTGGTGTGCACCTGTAATCCCAGCACTAGAGAGGCAGAAATCAGGAGGATCACTATGAGTCTGGGCTGTGCAGTAAGACCCTGCACACTAAAAAGGACTGACAATAAAGTATTTTGCACAAAAATACTAAAAAAACAAAAAGACTGACAATGAAATGTTTCCATATATATATATATATATATATATTCTTTTGTAACTTTAGGCACACTGTAAGGAAATTACTGTAAGGGGAACTTCTTCTAGCTGAACCAAAGCATGCCTGCATTTTTAAGGCATTGCGCTGCAGAGAGACATGTCAACATACCACACTCACACTCTTAGCAGTGGTCTACAAAATCTACATTATAGTCTCTGAAAGACATTACCTAAGAAAGACCAACCTAAAGAGGGGCAGGAATTGTATGAGGAAACACTTGAGTCAGACTGTAGACAAACACTGGTGCTGCAGGAATAACAATGGATGCACATTACCAATATTTCTTTGGGAGGGGACCACGGATTGAACTCAGCCCCTTGCACTTGCCAGGCAAGCACTTATTCTACTGAGCTATCTCGCTGGTCCCTCGTTACCAATATTCCTATTGTCTCTACTGTGTCTACATCATGTCTCCAGAAATAAATTTGCATAACCCCTCAAAAGTCCTGTTTCCTTTCTTCTAATTTTCCCTGCCACTAGAAATCAACTTTTCATTTCCCAAGCATTAGAGATATTTTCTGGTTAATGAAATTTATGTACATGAAGTTCATTTGCAAAAGGCTCACACGGTGTGACATTAAAATACCTAAAATAAACGTATCAGGTTTCATTATCTGTATATTCAAAAATGACTTCTAAAGGCAAGTTCGCAAGTTCCAATAATTTCACTTTGTGCTTTGGTTTCTGTTTACTTGAGCTATGGAAATATTTCTCTAAGTAAAATTTCATTCCAGACAAAGTCGCTGCGTAATAATGAACATGAGTTGATGAGATTGTAAATTTATTCATGACCTTGAACAAGATGTCGAAACCTTTTATTATCCTCAGCTCATTCATGTATTAGTCAGGTCAGCATTTTACAGGTAGGTAAGCATGACTAATAATCACATAGCCTTACCATAAAAAATGTCATTACAGTAGAGGCCTGAATAGCAACTTGGCTCTTAAGTTTTCAGGATTCTGTCTACCGTTTCCATAACTTAACAAAACCATTCAGAGAGAAAAACAAAAGCCCTCCTCCTTTCCCTTTTTACCCTTGATCTTAACTGGAATGTGAGGGAGTAGGCCTTTTGAAAACAAAGTCCTTATGGCTTTTCATAATGATTACTGTCATTGAACATGTAAGCATGAAGGCTATTTAGCAGAAATAGTGTTCAGAAATGATTTTGCTTTTTGCTCGTGTTTTATCTAGAATTCTTTGCCAAGCAGACACATAATTTTCTCGAACTAAGGCCATATTGCACATAGGAGCAAACATAAACTCCAATTACTTGCCAGTCTCTAAGTACACAAGTACACTGAAGACAATGCTAGCATAGGAAGCAGGGAAACCAGGATGACAGACTGCTGAATGTGTTTCACTGAGACCACAAATCTGGTCTTAGCTGAAATTCTCCTTCTGGGAAATTCATCTGCTCTCCAATTCAAATTCGAGAAGAATACTGAGAAAGCAGGTGCAAGTTAGCATAAAGCATGGATAGACTCAAATATCTACTCAGCCTACATTTATCTTATGCCAATATGGCTGACACAGTGCTGAGAAAGGGAGGCACAAAACAAACCTAGAGTCCCTGCCCTCGGGACACTTGTCTTCTAATGTGGAGGACCACAGACTACTCTCTGAGCCAAAACCTGGCCTGTGGTCTGTTGGACTCCTTCGGAGTCTGTGAAGGTGGACATTCATTTGCATATGAAAGGGAGGCCATATGGAGGGCGAACCCTAAAGTGTGTTTGATCTGGTCCTGCACAGACAACACCAACTGATATTTGATCTAATGTAAGAGAAAAGCAAATTGATGGCGAAGTACTACCACAGGGATATTTCTGGGTCTCTGAATGTACAGAAAAGTTATCATTTGCATCCTATGAGGAGCAACTGTGCAGGGCTGGCTGGAGAGGACCTTCCACCAAGCAATCAGCTGAGCTAGGCTTTTTAGCTGGTGTCAGGGGCTGAATGGTTTGGGGATCGTTCTTTACGTTTCTGTTGTATTTTTTTTATTATTTTTTTTTATTGAAGAACAAATAGCAATGAGACAGTTTCAAAACAAATTAACAGGATAGATTCAATAAATTAATACATTGCAAAACGTTTTTGTAATGTTTTGGTGTCATACAAGGTGAATACATGATATTATAATTATAGGCATTATTATAGCAGATATCTCTAATCAGTGAATGAAGACAGTGTAGCTATATACTTATCTTATTTTTTCATAGCAGAAATATATCACAGATTCAATAATTAATGCTTTCTACCTTGTTATCTCTCAAGTGTTTGTCCATAGTACTAGAAGCCAACATAATATCTTGTCCAACCACTATCAGTGCAAATCTTGCTTCTCATAGAATTATGCGAAGCACGGCATATTTATCCTAACTGTACTGTTCATACACACACATCATGATTCTTCTAACCCCTTTGTTTTTGTCTAGACCTGTCAAAGATGAGCACTCCATTGCCGTTAAACCAATTGAGGTGCCAGAACTCGGCGACACACTCCAACGCAGTGCAGCACTCCACAATAATAGTGAGTTATCTGAAGAAGTTGTTGACTGTAGCCATTCACAGCTCAACTTATTATTATGGCCCCATGTTATATACCTCATTTTTATACATTTCTGCTGTATGGGTAAGACTGAAATAGATCACAACCTATATACCAAAAGATGTAGCTTTTGTTTCTGATGAGGTCAGTGAAGTCCCCTCAGGGTTTCTTGCAATTCTGTACCTTACTCTGTAGATTCTTTGTCTATGTCATCCATGTAGATGAGTCCCGGCCAATGCTTGACCAGTTTGTTCTCTATGAGAGCCTGAAAGAAAGTTTTCTCTCCATGTGACTCTCCCTAGGCACACTATGCATTAACAATCTCTTTCCTCTGTGGCTCCATAATCTCCTCTATCAGAAAATTTGGGACACAACTGAGTTTCATGATGTTACAGTACAGGTTCTCCTATGCCCTAAGTCTATGCTGACCTTGAAAGGCTAGGGCCAAAATGTTGGCTGGCCTTGTGGCTCTTCTATTTCTCCAATTTTGATCTGAGAACTTATGTTGTTAACCATGCAGAAGAAAAAGTGATTAGTACCCTGAAGTATATGCCATTCAGTTTGCCCTAATTATCTGACTCAACTGTCTTTAGTTGTTATCATACATTTCTATTTGTATTGCTTCTTTTGTCTTCTTATACTAGGGAGACTATATGATATTTGCACATGTGTGTCTGGTTTATTTCACTTCAGAGTATTTGTTCAAGTGGTATCCACTTCAATATAAATGCTTCAAATTTATAATTCTTTGTAGCTGAGTAATACTTCATTATATAGAAATACCACATCTTTTTCAACCATTCCTCATGTGACAGACATCTTGGTTGTTTCCAAGATTTTGCTATCACAAAGTATGCTGCTATAAACATAGGTACACATATATCACTATGATACAATGTTTTCAGTTCCTACAGAAAAATTCCCAGTAGGGGGATAGCCAGCTGGAATGGGATTTCTAGTCCTACTCTTTTGAGGAGTCTCCACATTGATCTCCACAATGGTTGCACAAGTCTACAATCCCACAAGCAGTGGAGAAGTGTTCCCTTTTCCCCACAACCTCTGCAACATTTGTTGTTGGTTGATTTCCTTATGATAGCCATTCTTTCTGGAGTGAGACGGTATCTCAGTGTTGGTTTTATTTGCATTTCATGGATGGCTAGTAATGTGGAGCATTTTTTCATATATTGATTCACTTCTTTAATTTTGTCCTCTGAGAAGTGTGTATTCATCTCAGATGCCCATTTCTGAATTGGTCATTTAAATCTGAGAGCCCTGTTATACTTAGTTCTTTATATATTTTAGAGAGCAGACCTTTGTCTGATTGCTAATTAGATGGGATTTTTTCAAAATTTTTGGGTTGTCTTTTCACTTTGTTGGCAATTTCTTTTGACATGCAGAAACTCCTCAAGAAGAGTTGATCCCAGTTGTTGATTCTTTCAACAAGAATGATCCCAGTTGTTGATTGTTTCCCATGCAAATATATGTTTGTTCATGAACTCTTTACCTACCCCTATGTCTTCAAGAGTTCCTCCTACTTTCTTTTCCAGGAGATTGTATGTTTCTGTTTTAATGTTTAGATCTTTAATCCATTTTGACTTTAACTTAGTGTATGGTGATAGAGCTGGGTCAAGTTGTGGTCTTAGGCATATACAAACCCTGGTTTTCCAGCACCATTTGTTAAAGAGGCTATCTTTTTCTAGTAAGCTTGTTTTGCCCCTTTGTCGAAGATCAGATGGCTGAGTGTATCGTAGATGCCTCTGAGACTTCTAATCTATTCCATTGATCCTCAGGTCTATTTCATTGCCAATACCATGTTGATTTTATCACAGTGGCTTTGTAGTATAATTTCAAATCAGGAATTGTGATGCTTCCTGTCTTGTCTTTATTGGCCAAGATTGCCTTTGCTATTTTAGGTTGTTTGTGATTCCAAATAAATTTTACAAATGATTTCTCTAGGTCTGGAAGGTATGTTGGTGGCAGTTTGATAGGGATTGCATTAAATCTGTACAGCAATTTTGGGAGTATGGCCATCTTCACAATGTTGGTTCTTCCTATTCAGGAGTATGGTATATCTTTACATTTTCTGAAATCCTCTATAATCTCTTTTCTTAGGGTGTTGTAATTTTCTGTGAAAAGAACTTTGACTTCCTTCCTTAAATGAATTCAAGTATTTCATTTTTCATGGTGCTATTGTAAAAGGTATTGTTTCTATTGTTTCTCTTTCAGTGTGCTTGTTATCTGTTTAGAGGAATGCTATTGGCTTTTGAATATTAATTTTGTATCCTACTATGCTCCTGAATTTCCGTATCAGTACTAGTAGTTTCTTGGTGGAATTTTTGGGGTCTTCCAAGTAAAGTATCATGTCATCTGCAAATAGTGATAATTTAACTTCTTCTTTACCGATTCTTATTCCTTTATTTCTCCCTCTTTTCTAATGGCTGTTGCTAATGATTCTAAGACTATGTTGAATAGGAGGAGTGATAGAGGACATCTTTGTCTTGTACCTGATTTAAGATTAAAAGATTTCAGTTTTTCCCCATTTAGGATTATATTAGCTTTTGGGTTGTCATAGATGGCTTTTATCAAGTCAAGGTAGAGTCCATCTACTGAAATTTTCTGTAGGACTTTGAACATGAATGAGTGTTGGACTTTGTCAAAAGCTTTCTCTGCATCAATTGAGATGATCATGTGGTTTTTAGATTTCAGTCTATTAATATGGTGTATTATATTTATAGATTTGTGAATATTGAACCATTCTTGCATCCCTGGGATGAATCCTACCTGGTCATGGTGTATGATTTATTCATGATTTGCTGTAGTCTATTTGCTAGGATTTTATTGAGTATTTTTGTGTCTATGTTCATGAGTGATTGGCCTGTAGTTCTCCGTTTTGGTTGTATCTTTCCCTGGTTTTGGCATCAGTATAATACTTGCATCCAGAAATGATTTTGGGAGGACTTCTTCCTTTTCAATTTCATTAAAAAGTTTAAGGAGTATATGGATTATATCTTCTATAAATTTCTTGTAGAATTCAGCTGTGAATCCGTCAGGACCCGGACTTTTCTTTGTTGGTAGGCTTTTTATTATGTTTTGTATTTCGTTGGCTGTTATTGGCTTATTGAGAGTTGTTATATCTTCTTGATTCAGTTTTGGTAATTTGCACTTTTCTAGAAATCTGTCCATTTCTTCTGTGTCTTCTATTCTGTGAGCAAAAAGATTCTCGAAGTAACTATTGATAATCTCCTGAATTTCCACTGGGTCTGTGGTGATTTCACCCTTTTCATTCCTTATTGCATGTACTTGATTTTTTTTCTGTCCCCTTTTTGATGAGGTTAGCTAGAGGCTTATCAACATTATTTAGTCTTTCAAAGAACCAAGGCAGAGACAGGAGGATTGTTGTGAGTTCGAGACCAGCCTGAGCTACAAAGTGAGCTTAAGGCCAGGCTGAATTGCATAGTGAGACCCTGTCTCAAAAAGACAAAAAAAAAAAAAAAAAACAATAAAGAACCAACTTTTTGATTTGTGGATTCTTTGAACTGTTTTCTTCATCTCAGTTGAATTAATTTCTGCTCTAATCTTTATGATTTCTTCGCACCTTTGCACTCGTGGTTCTGTTTGCTCTTCTTTCTCTAGTTTTCGGAGGTGCAACATTAGGGTGTTTATTTGTTCCCCTTCTATTTTCCTAATGTGTGCCTTCATAGCTATGATTTTCCCTCTAAGAACTGCTTTCATCGTATCCCATAAATTCCGATAAGTTGTGCTTGAATTTTCATTGAATTGTAGATATTGTTGAATTTCTTGTTTAATTTCTTTTGTGACCCATTGATTGCTGAGTAGGGTGTTGTTTAATTTACATGAATTTAGCGGGTTTTTCTGGTTTCTTTGGTCATTTAGTTCCAGTTTCATTGCACTGTGGTCATATAATATGCATGGGATAACTTCTGTTTTCTTGCATATACTTAAGCATGACCTCTGGACTAATATGTGGTCTATTTTGGAAAATGACCCGTGTGCAGCTGAAAAAAATGTGTATTCAGCTACAGTTGGGTGGAACACTCTGTATATGTCCACCAGGTCGATTTATTTCATGCTCTGGTTCAGTTCTGCTACTTCCTTGCTAATTTTTTGTCTAGTTGATCTATATTTTTGAGATAAGGGTGTGTTAAGGTCTCCTGTTTAGATTGTGTTCTTAGACATTAGGTTTTTCATGTCCATTAAGATTTCTCTTACATAGTTGGGTGCTCCTGTGTTTCGTGCATAGATATTTATGAGTGCTACCTCTTGCTCTTCAATGTTTCCCCTGACCAATATATAGTGGCCTTCTTTGTCTTGTTTGATCCTTCTTGGTTTGAAGTTGAGACTGTCTGAGAACAGAATTGCTACTCCTGCTTTTTTCTGAGGTGCTGAGGCATCGAGTATTGCTTTCCGTCCTTTGACTTTGAGCCTAAGAATGTCCTTTTGAGTTAAGTGTGTTTCTTGTATACAGCATATTGTTGGATTTTGTTTCCTAATCCACTATTCTATTTCTATTAATTGGTGTCTATTTCTCTTAATTGGTGAATTGAGTCGATTTACATTGATGGCTAAAATTGAAATGTGTTGACTTATGTTTGCCATGATATTTACCTGTTGTTGTTGACTCCTTTGTATCCTGTGTTTAATTGTCTGTCCTGTTTAGTGGGTTCCTTCCATTCACATTTGTGGAGTCCTGGTCATTTTGGTCTCTCTCTAGAACTTTTTTCAGCAGCCTGTATAGGGATGGCTTTGTCATCATGAAATTCTTTAGTTGTTCTTTTTCGTGGAAGTATTTCACTTCTCCATCAAACTTGAAAGAGCGTTTTGCAGGGTATAATATTCTGGGCTGGAATTTGTTTTCATACAGGACTTGAAGAACTCTGCTCCATGCTCTCCTTGCCTTCATTGTTTGTGTAGAAAAGTCGGCTATAATTCTGATGGGTTTTCCTTTGAATGTGAGCTCCTTCTTCTCTCTAGCAGCTTTCAGTATATTATTTTTGTGTTGGATTTCTGGGATCTTGACTATTATATGTCTCAGTGTGTTTTTACTTCGGTTGAAGTTATTTAGTGTTCCGTATGCTTCAGTGACCTGAATGTTGGATTGTTTCCTCATATTTGGGGAGTTTTCTGTGATTACTTCTCCCCAAGTTCTTTTTATGTCATTTGTATTGACTCCTTCATTCTCATTGATACTAATTAATCTCACATTATTCATCCTGCCCTCATCTCTCAGGTGATGGATTATTTTTTCCTGCATTCTCATTGTTTTTAAGAGATCTTTTCTCACCTTTTCACTAGCTTCACCAGTGTCTTCAAGATCTGAAACTCTGTCTTTGCTTTCACTCAAATGGTTTTGTAGACTCGTGATTGACATTTTTAGTTCTTTGATATCTCTTTGACTCTGTTTCATGCATTCTATTTCTTTTCTGTATTGCTCATTGAAGGAATCGGTCATATTTCTATTCTAGATCTCCTCTATTTTTTTATCCATGTCTTCTTAGAGGTAGTTATTAATTCTTTTTCTGCAGAGTTTCTTCCAATTCAGGTTTCCTCTGTATATTTCCACACTTGTTTCTGTATTTCAAATGCTATGATTTTAAAGAATTCTTTTTTTTCAAAGAATTCTTCAGAAATTATTTCTGCTTTGAGTTCCTCATGACCTTTCTGCTATTGTTTCTTTGCTTCAGACGCTGTTAATTCATACATTTCAGCTGGAATAATGCTCTCTGCACTTGTTCTGGGTGAGCACTGGTTTTCCCCCTGATGTTTCTGCATTTGATTCTTTATTTCAGATATTTCTTTTTTTATTTCAGGAATTAATTCTTGTCTGAGTTCCTCTATCCTTTCTGCTGTTGTTCCTTTGCTTCTGTATCTGTTAATTCATTCATTTCAGCTGAGCTAGTGTCCTCTGTACTTACTGCTGGGCTCGAGGCCTGAGACTGCATTTTTCTCCTTGTCTTTGTTATTTTGTATAGCACTGACCTCTGACCTTTGGTGCAGCTATAACCTTAGCGTGTAATGAGATTCAGGTGCCAGTCTATTAAGTTTGAGATTATCCAGTTATTCCTGGCCTGGATCTAGCTGTTGTGTTCAGTTCCTTTTTGCTGTAGCTCCTTCTGTTGGTTCCCTAGTCAGGCGAGCATGATCCGAACCGAGATGCAGAGTGAGTAGTGAAAATTCCCACTATCTTGACTGGCTTTGAGGTGAGGATCTGGAAATTTGCTGGAGTTGGCCCTCGTGTCTCAGGCAGGTCGCTCTCTAGGTGGGCCTGCCTGGGCTTTGGTGGGCCTGCTGGGCTCCCAAAAGGATAGTGGCTGTTCTTGTTCACTGGATAGGCTGTGCTGGGTCAGCCAATGTGTGCTGGGTCTGGGGCCGAGGGCCAGAACTGGAGAAGGCTGGGAAAGATCCCTCTGGCACAGTGGGTCTGGAGTTCTCACTCACCAGCTGAGCTGCACTGGATCCGGGTGTTTTGTTTTGTTTCAGAGAGGATTTCACTATGTAGTTCCTGCTGGCTTTGACTTCATTATGTAGTTGAGGTTGGGTTTCAGTTTGAAACAATTCTTCTCCCTCAGCCTCCCAAGCACTGGGATTATGGGCATACACCACCATGTGAATGTTTTTGTCACCCCAAAATCCATACACTGAAGCCCTTGCCACCAAGCCCGTGGTTTGAGGAGGGGAGGTAATTAGGTCATCATGGTGGTGACCACAAGCTGGAATTTCTGGCCTTGCTGAAAGATAGATCCATAAGATCCATATCTTGTTCTTCACGCATGTCCCAACAAAAGGCCCTATGACAACCTAGCTAGGAAAAGCAGTAGCACCAAAAGTCTGAGGCTGCTGTCCCCTCAATCTTGGACATCTTCCACCTGAACTGGATGAAATATATTTGTATTTTTAAGCCATCTCAGTCAGTGGCACTTGTTATAGCAGCCTGAGGTAAGCACACATCACCCATAAAGCTCCTAGGAGCTTATGCCTGGAAATGAAGATGAGTGTACTTGAACATGAGCAGTGAAGATACCATCATGGCTTTTCCTACCTTGGAAGCAAAGTTCAGCATTTCTTTCAAGTCTGAATATAAGCAGGTGAGGCCCCAGAACATAGCTCGGTACAATAAGTGCTTGACTGGCAAGCACAGGGTCCAGAGTACAACCTCCGGTACCACAAAAATGTTAAATAAATAAATAAATGCAAGTGATTTGTCATCAGTAGAAACCATAACCATTTTCCACATCATCCTACATTTGCTACAGTTTCCTGAAATATAATTTATACTCATTACTATCATGAGTCATTAGACTACCTTC